>LQRL01139400.1:0-10024 GCA_001703475.1 Hydroides elegans
TATATGTTATATTAATATGTTATTTTTTATTACAACTTCTCTCGCCATGTTTTAACATGTACAACATATTATGTTGTACATGTTAAAACATGGCGAGAGAAGTTGTAATAAAACCGGAGGCTTGGTTTTGACATTATCATAAATGAGCTGTTAAAAGTGTTTTTAGAGCTTAATTTATGCTATTAATTAGTAAAATAAATTATATTCTTACACGGTCATCTTTGATGAGTTATAGTAAGTAATTAAATTTCCAATGAGGAGTACCAACAATGGCGAATATAAAACGACCTATGACGCACCTGTTTGACTTTCTCGAGCTGTTCCGCAACAACGCCGCTATGGAAGACCACACTGCCCACTTTGTTCTAAAACATAGCAAAGTAATAAAGATTTCATTACAAAACGTGTGGTATGATATGATAATATGTGAACAGTTATGGCACATTATAAGGACATTTATTAAGATATCAACTTCATAGCATACAAGAAGTAGCTTAATGGGTAAACCTAGTTAGAATTTGCGATTAAGATCAAATTAAGCTTTTAGCCCCGCCCTCAACTCCTAGGTATCTTATCGAAGTTTCATAAAACCTAATAATAGAACACCCTTATCATGGCTTAGTCTTCCTTATTCGATAACCTACCCAACCTAAGCAATATTCAAGGATAATAAACAGTGCAACAAAACAGACCGATTGCTAAATTAAGTATGGACATTTGTCACGTTTCCCTCATACCCTAATCAAAGCCATCTGTCATTAAAACTTCCTTCTTCCTCGTTTCCCAATGCCTAGAATTTATCAACAGATTATCGCATACTGAGAAACTCAAAGGTGTTCAATAGATATTCAATGTCAGGTGATACGTATTGGCAGTATATAAAGCTGTCATACCCACCTCTAATTTATTCAACTGTTCTTTACTTGTGAAACATTGATGACAAAAACTCGAAAATGAAGATATTAGTAGCACTCATTTGCGTTGCAGTAGCGGTAACTAATGCAGCATACCAGGTAGTTGATTTGATCCAATGTTACATATAAGAGTGTATACAAAAAAATATTAGACTATTTGTTTCGATTTTGTTTTTCATTATGTTGAGAAACTATCCCTTAAGCAGCGCGATCACGTTTGATAAATGCATTAAACATCTCAATTTTGAAAATATTTATATGCTATTCGAGAAAGGCTCGAATGATCCGTTACAAGTGCATAACATTATCCTCAGAAAACACATCATTTGAACTGACCACCTATATTTTGAATACAGGGAGATTTAGAGCAACAGCTGGTAGAACAGCGACAAGTCAACCTCGAGCAGCAAGATCTCATCATTGAACTGACTTATCGAATGCAGGAACTTGAAGACAAATACAATCGACTCAGCTTCAGCATCGCCGAAAAACGAAATGGTAAACGTTGTTTTATCTGTTTTTTTTTTTAAAATCAAAACAGTCTTCACAGTATGTGATATGGGCTATATTTTACAGTTTTATATAACGTTTTAAGACGTTTGTTTGTTTTACATAAATATTAACATTATTCTTTTTTAATCAGGTATAATTTCAGCACTATAAAAATATGGTGTAATGACTAATGATCCCAAAATAACGAAAGGGCCTTTACTACAATTCTGACCATTGCAATGCTGCGAGCAATATAACATGTATTTCCTTGAAAATAAAGAGCTGTTTCTCTCTGTATTGAAAGGGTGGACAGTTAGTGCTTATGCAGAAACATGACTTTTTATTCTAGGTTGCATCAGTATAATTCGACCTTTTTTCCACAGCAAGTCAGCCCGTTGGTTTCACCGCCTTTGCCATGGGCACACGAAACTACGACGCCGGGGCGACCGTCACATTCGACGGCGTCTTTACCAACTACGGTGAACACTACAGTGCATCCACAAGCGTCTTCCAATGTCCATACAACGGTATCTACATGTTCAGCGTCCATTATAATCCCGCTGATACCTCATCAATGCACTGTGAGATTATGCGCGATGCAATGCGGTTAACGGAGGGTTGGGCGACAACGCATACACGGGATAGTAGTGGATCTGCTCAGGTTATTACGGAATGCCTGGCAGGGGAGGATGTATGGGTGAGGGCGGGCTTTGATAATACCAAGATGTATGGGGATTCCACCAGGACCAGCTCGCATTTCACGGGGTATTTGCTTTATTTATACTGATACATATGTGCGATGGCCTACATTTTGATAAGCGATTTCTATCATTGTATTTAAAATCAGAGAAACCGATTGAAATATGATAATGTATTGAGTACTTAAACATGTTGCAAAATAATGCAACATTTTGCAAATAATAAATATGTAAAACTCTTTGATTGTTTTATTGTTTCATTATATTCAATAAAATCCGTTTAGCTCTACCCTATATCCATACCACACATGAATTTCCAATCTTATCCTACATATGTAAGTCCGCTCAGATATCTCCAGTTACATGGTACAATATACATCAATATGACCATAAACACCAAATTTATATCTTACCCCGAGGTCCCGTGAATTATCCACATGTACCGCCACAAGCGCCGGTCTGTGTTGTCCCGCACTCGTGATCGTAATTGACTTGGTCTTGTTGCGATCTTCGTCGCCGCTCTCCCAAAATGTCTCCGTACTGTTGTCTGTTTGAAGTTAAACATATTATTACTCATAAAAACATAGTCTTGTATAACAAGTGCAGATTAAAATCGACATCTTTATAAGAACATAATCACTCAATTTGAATGTAGCCAACAACAGGAAGACTACATTACACGCATAAAGTATAAACAATATACCAATAAATTCTGCATTATTCATCATCCCCAACCTATAAATTTAACATGCATATACATGCAGTTGACGAAACGTCGTTTGAAATACAAGTAATCAATGACAATGTGTCTCTATCATACCTTTAAGACTGGCCACCATAGCTTGTCGACTCGACGCCTTAATATCCGATTGCTGCGTCAAATCCTTCAAACTCTCAAGCCTCGTTCCATGCTGTTTCCGCTCGCGGGCGATTGTGTTCAAACCCCATCCTTCGTCCGATTTCGAGAGAATTTTGCTGATGTTGCTGAACACGTGGCATTTGTGGAGGAATTCGTGGTCCGATGGGCGGAATTTGAGGCACCAGCACCGAACTGCCATTTGCTGTAAAGCAATAATCAAAGTTTAGTTGAATGAGGGAATGTTTAAAGGTTTTATAATATAGAAATTTGATATATCATGATAACATCACAATTTGCCATGGGAATCTAATAAGTTTCGTCCATTTTTAAGACAGTGTGTATCAACAAAATGGCAGGTCTTTTCAAACAGAGCAACTTGTCGATATTCATTGCTTAGTCTACTAGGTTAATTTGAGTCTTTTATTCATTTAAATTATAATTTAATACACGTTTTTATTTGTTCTTTATTATGTGGGATTCGAAGGCCTATAAACATTGTAGTCCACAAATGATCTTTACAATTCATAATAATGTGTTAGCTTTACCTTTGGTACCAGGACCCCAAAACAAAGTAAACACGGAGAAAAATACACGGTTACTATACCTGCAAGGCACTGCCAGAGGGAAGATACATCATGACATCCGAAATGGTTTGCAGGAAGGCGTGAAAAGTCTGTGGCAAAGGAGTCACCGAGTCCCCGGCGATCGCAATGTCCTCTAGCGGATGGTCGCATAACACTTCTTTGTCCTATGACATTGCATTTATGACCATTCATATAAAGAATAAACCAGTGAGACTGGAATCTGACATGGCAAATGCGAGTAATCATATAAGTTAAAATTTTACAAAATTGATGACAACTCAGGGCACCCGAGTTTTGCTACCACGGGAAGTGTGTGCTAATACTCATGCAATAAAAAATGGATTCACAACGAATTGAGGAATTTACTGAATTCATGATTTGCGTGAATTACACTCAGAAACTCAAGCTTTATTATACACGTATATTCAAAATAATAATTTGTTGATTTAGAACTGTAAAAACCAAATCCATAAAATTCATCTTTCCAAAATGGGTCTTATTTACCGGATCTGAATCTTTCTTCTCCTTGTTGTTTTCCTTCTCTTCCTCATCATCTTCGACACTTTCGTGAGGCGACGGTGTCAAGGCACCCACGAAGTACCACAGAAGGTCATGCAGGCAGCCGGGCTGGGTGACTGAACGAAGCAGCCAGTTGAAAGCCTGTGGGACAATAATTATAAAACAAGCTTTTAGAAGGGGGAACCAAAACGTACGCGTCTCGCGACTTTCTGACCCGGAGGTGTATATCGATGAGTCACTGCTTACTACCTAAACAGATGTTTGATTGTCAGTTTTTAGGTCAAGAAACAAGGGTCATGTGACATAGAACGAGTTGACGAGTATCAATTCCTTCACTGAGTATTATTGGTAGGGCTATATAGTTATGAGCAGAGCCTTCCCATTGCGTGTTTTTATCTTTATGGAACATCAAGCGTAATCAATTTATCAAGTGGTACTTTACCGTTTCCCTAATAAGTTAACACGGCATCATGAGCGTCAATTTATAGCAGTATAAGCATACCTGTAGTGCATAGACCCTGCACATCGCTTTCCTCAGCGCCTGCCTCATCGCCAATTGCAAACTCTCCAAATCGTGTTTCTGCATCACAAATGCAAGTACCGGCCTCTTCAAATCCCGATTGTCCACTGAGGCCCCTAAGGCGTCGTTATGGTGATGGTCACTGCTTTGGGCGCTTTGGTTGCCATGGGGATGAGGGTCGTGGTGGGATAGTGATGAGGGATTGCAGGATTTGATTAGGCGCTCCATGGCTTTGGAGGGGTGCTTTAAAAGTGAGGCGCCGCCATCTAAAAGGATAAATATCATGATTAAAATAGGAAAAAAAAAGTCCTATTCGATGCATGAAATATTTGTGGGCATTCATATATAACATGATGGAAATCACTTTTAGAGTTGTTTCGAGAACCAAAACAATGCATAAGGTTGGTCTTTTTTTTCTCTTATAAACCGGACATTCATGAATGCATATTTGAACTCCGACTGGACAATTTTACGTTGATGCTTGATCGTATAGCAATTGTAGATTCGAAAATGCTAATCTTTACATACAGCTGTACAAAAATTAAGTGTAAACATTGAATAAAAATAATATAGATAAACATTAAACAATAAAGTCTCACCTGAACTCGCACCACTATTATTTCTTCTTCTCGTCCCAACGCCACCACGATAATTCGCATCCATTCCCGCATCACCACCGCCCCCTACATCATGGTTCACCGACCGACCTCCAACCGGATGTCCTGAGGCCCCAAACTCGGAAATGCTGCGTTTGAAGAGGATACGGCTCTGAGGACTTCCGCTGGGGTTGCCATGGCCCTCGGGCGGACTGTGGTTGATCGAGGGGCCGTCACTAGGACTCGCTTCAGCGCTGCGGCTTTGGCCTTGCTGTGGACTCGACTATTTTAGGAAGAGGTATAATACTTTTATAATTGGTTTGGGTGAATGATGGGAGATAGAGTATTTTGTTGTCAATAAAGTGTTTTGCGCTTTGAATCGACAAGAAGAGAAGTTAACCAGAACAAAAGATCAATTAAACGAAAATCAAATAATGCAATTGGGAAAGGGGGTGTAAATGAAGGTTGAAAAGAAGAATGAGTATTATCAAATGGAAATGTGTGATTTAATTCAAAGAACATCTAGGTTATGAGTATATTTCGTTACTGCCGTAGTCTATATCTAAACAAATTCAATTTATAAGCGGCTTAATTCCTCGCATAGCTTTTTTTCTCTAAACAATTCATACAGTAAGTGACCCACTAACCTGCGCCTGTGAAGTACGATCACCTATAGCCGACACCGATCTATTGGTCATGGGCGACGTATCGAGCCTCCCGCGTTTCTCAAAATGACCCGATTTGCTCAGACCCACACCACCGACCCCTCCGCCAGGGGGACTGCCAATAATTTCATTATCGCTCAGAATCACGTCTTCGGCAAACACGCTGTCTGCGCCCTGTGAGTCACGCAAGAACAAATAGTGTTTAATCGATTTACAGTTTTGATGAAAGTAAATTGTGCATTGATTGCGTGAACTACGTCATAAACGTGCCCTGTGATTGGGTATCAAATTTGTAGATGACGTGGCAATCATTTTGAAATAGATCGGTGTTAATGCATCTAACTATGATGGGCACAGTTTACGAATGGCAATAATGTTCACAGAATGAAACGATATTTTTGTGCTTATTGATATTGATATTCTTGACATCCAAACAAATTGTTTTCCATTTATATTCAAACAAGTTGAAAAGGAACTATTTCAAGCTTTTCCATATGTCTATAAGACACCGACGCCCCGCTATTATTTTTTTTTCATAAAATTTTCGTGCACACAAACTACCTGATCTGCAAAGGAACAGACGGACGTAGAGACAGACACACCAGCTGAAGTCTTATTCCCCCGTTTTACGGAGGCTAAATATGCCTGAAACTACAAGGTAAACGTAAACATGTCAATATTTTTTTTCTGTGAAATTTTTAATGAGGTCCGATTAAAAACATTTGTACAGTTGTCGATGGCCAGGCAGGTGTGTTTCCGAAAATCAGTAATAATTCTTACGAATAGATACGCTCAATTTCATAAAACTTGTTTCAGACCTTTTTGTTATTACATGAAAACCCTTGATTGGAATTGATGCAAACTCAAACCTAAAATATAATATAAGATTCATCTTTAAAAAAAACGCACCTGTGCTCCACGTAGAGCCAAATAGGTAAACGGCACAGCTGGAAAGGCACTGCCATCGTATTGAAAATCCTCATTGACACTGGGCAAACTGCTATCAAGTCTCATACTGCGCCTCTTTACTGCTACGGGCATTGGATGAATTTGCGACGCGGGAAGATGTAGTCCCGAACTACTCGAGAGATCCAGCAGAAACATAGCATTGTTTTTCATCACAATATGCGGTTCTAATACTTGTGGACTAGACATGGTTGGTTTCACCGTGACCGTTTTCTTTTTGAGCTTCTTTTTGATTTTTGATTTCGCCGCCTGCATTTTTTCCCTCAGATATTTCTCGCGACACCGCTCACACATGAGATACCACGTGCTACCACCTATCCCGCCGTCCCCGCAATTACCCGCCCACCCGCCACAGAAATTCCCACCACTGTTAAACCCCTGCCCGGCCGCATGTGACCCGCATCCTGGATGGGCCTCCCGCATGTGATAAGTCACTGGATGCGGGAACATTCCCCCGCATAGTTCACACATGGTGTCCCGCAACATTGGATTGGCACCAACGTCATTCGCGCCTCCCCCTCCACCCGCATGGTGGCGCTCGCGTTCTGGCGGGAAACTGTCTTGTCCCAGAAATACATTGCCACGCCCCAAAAGTCCCATGAATTTCGCCTCCTTTTTGCTCTTTTTCGATTTCTTATCATCCTTCTTGTCCTTATCACCGCCTGATTTACCACGCTCTACTTTCTTGATTTTATTCATGATATCCGTCGTAGGACTCGGCAAAATCATGTTTTCCTGCACGACTTTGAGCGTGGATTGAGACAGTTCTTCCCAGAAATTCACCAAATGTTCCATAGTAGGTGGCAACTCATTACCACCACTTTCTTTCACATCTTTCAGCGTTGTCGGTTTCTCCGGCATCATTTTACTCTCAGATCCGGAACGCGGTTTGGTTTTCGGTTCTGCACCCGGACTACTTCTCGCCGCTTCATTCATATTGACCACCTGCGCCGCATTACTCGATGACGCGCCTGAATCACTACGCGAGTGCTGTTTCTTCAGGGAACTACCCGGCGTGCTGCCAGGGGTTATGTTGATATTGGATGCGTCGGAAAACGACATGGAGCTAGCGGAACTATTTCGTGAGTGGCGCTGTAGGCTTGAGCTGGGTGTGCTTGAGGGAGTGCTACGTTTGCTGCTGCCGCGGGATGAGTCCTTTTTAGTGAGGGATCCGATGCCGCTGTCGTTTGTGGCGGGCTTGCGACTCTCATTGGCGCTTGATTTTGGCGTCTGAAAATACAATGACTCAATATAGACCATAATAATTTTATGAAAATGTTTTCTAAGTTTCTTTTCAACAAGGCTACCATGGCTATAGAATTCATATTCTTAGGCTCAACTTAAATATTGTATTTCAAAGAGGATACCACCTTCATTATGAGCGAAGCTATCGGTAACAATCCAATTAACCATAATGATTATTGTCGATTATTATCATTAAGTGCCCACAAGACTTTGTAAAGACTTTTCTGACGACTATTTTAAATGCAATAGATCGCATGATTCTCCATAGAATTTTCCAAACCCAGTTTATTTGTCCATACCTGTTTGGGTAGATTGGGATGGAACTTGAGAAATGAAGCACAAGCCATGGCGTCATGAACGATACCTTCGTGCCACATAAAGGCCGCAAACACGGCGCGCATGCATTGAGCAAGGGAGGGGGACATCGCCTCCTTCACCTGCAAATCGTGTGATACAATTTATGATATTAATGTACCTGAGGGCAATTTGTAAATTTAATACATCTTAAGGAATTCTTAACCAAATATCAAGGGACGGAGAAAACACTCCTTTTCATTGATCTCTAAATACAGCGCGGGTTGTAAAGAAATATTAGGAACATTCACGTCAACATCAACGTAGAACATGGTTTATATGAAAAATAATTAACTACTCTGTATCAATATTCCTCCAAAGCTACTGAATCTGCCCCTAACCCCTTCTCCTAGCATTATTGACTATTCAGGCTATAGCCAAATGTTATACATGATGTATATGCAGCTTCCCACCATATAATAGTTAATACCTTGCGTAGAGAGCTCGACCTTGACCCTGGCCTTGACGGCAGCCGTCCCGAGAAGTCACGTGGTGCGGGAGAAACGGCTCGATCCCGTTTGGATCGAAGCACCCGACTGCGCTCTTTGCGATTTGATTTCGGAGACAACCGACTGTGGGTAATATAAGATCGTTTAGGAATTGTAACTGTTGGGTTATATTGCGATAAGTCACTATGAATTAAAAGGCTTTTAAGTCTGCCGCGAAAAAAAATCGTTGTAGTGATTTCAGATGTCTAACAATCAAAACGAACCAAATACATGTAGAACATTATCTATAAATTTATTGTACATATATTTGACAACAAGGATCATATAAGAAGTTTTTTGAACAAAAATACCAACAAAAAATAATTTTTGATTGTTTGAATAATAGTGTTAATTCTGTAATTATAATGGTGATGACGGATAATAATAAACTCACAGTAAAATGCATCCTTAAGTCAAACAACATACCTTAGATCTTCTTTGCTCCTTGGCGGCGACGCACCAATGCTAAACAGCCCTCTATTCGCCTTATCCCCATCTGCTCCAGGGCCGGGTGAGCCACTTGAGACCCTGGATGGTCCAGGGGTCGGTGAACCCGGGGGTCGATGTGGACTGGAGGAGTTGGAGCGTGGCGCAAAGATGAGAGGACTGGCGGTGCGCTGGGGGCTGCAGCTTAGGCTTCGGTGGGGACTTAAATATAGAAGTGGTGAGTGAAGTTTTTAACGCAGCTATTTCTTTTTTCATGACATTAGAGAGCAATAAAGTTAAGTACATCGCTAATAATACACTTTAATCCTGAATGCCCCTAAAAAATAGTTTTGCAATTAAGGTTTGGAAGAATACAAATACCGGTACATCGAAATCTATATATACGCGGCTTGCAAACGCTAAGTTGAGGTCTTTGATTATCTTATTTTACAAGTACTCGCGCAATGTTTTGACTTGTGAAAGCGTTGACCTGATCACACAAGAAAAGGTTAATACCAAACCAATGTGTATATTTCTCAATATAAACCAATAAAATATATCCTTTTACCTGGGTGGCGCCTCGAATCTCGGATTATTCCCCCTCCTCGGTGGGGGCGGCGGCGTCTGCGGGGGCGTCACAAACTCCTTTCCCCCGTCACTTCCGGTGCCCGCCGACAGAGGGGGTGTGGCGGGCGGCG
>LQRL01139414.1:10920-21677 GCA_001703475.1 Hydroides elegans
TGAGTTGAAGTGTCAATCTATCGACCAACATATTCAATATTTTTTTGTATGGACTTTCTTTAATTTGCTTATTCCTATTTTGATATGCGCGAACCAACATAATCCAAGGCAAGAATATGTGATTGGTCATGCTCAGTGCTAACATAACTAAAGAATTAAGGGTGGGAACAGAATAGTTGCTCTTATTTACATAGCAATATGTAAAAATAAATTCGTGAAAATAATTTTATACATATTAGTATATCATTATAAAAATTCTAAATAAATATATGTAAAACAGGTTAGGTATTTCTCCTTAATAACAATTCATTCGTTCATCAACCAGGTCGGAGCTTTCATGCTTTCTTTTTTAGAACTGATGATGTAGTATTTATCCATCACAGTTACATTAAGTGAGCTTGCATAAATAATTCACACATGTAAATAAAAAAAATATTAAAGGAATTATAAATAGGTTAACTTGAATTTTGTCATGAATTTGCAAGTAATAACATAGTTTACTTATCTAACCACAGAGTCAAATTTGAATAATAACCGGGAGACTCCTTCAACAAACTTAGATAAATCCAATTAAAAAGGAAAACAAAACATAACTTAGTAACATAATGCTACAACTATCTTAGTGCAATCGTTGAAAAAATTTCTACAATTGCAAAATAAAATGCTTGACAGGGAAATCATAGTATCCTTCAAAACACACCGTCGTTTGACGAGAAATTCTATTCATCCGCTCAACAGGTCCTCCCTTGTAATTGTCGTGTCCGTTAAGATAAACATGTTTGAATGCCATTAGGTGATTGATAACCTTGACTCTTCTTATTATATCTTACCATTTAAAGTCTAAATCTTACTTATAATCTTTATTCTCTTTCCACAGTAATATATAAGTATACAATAATATGAATGCTGTTATATTTTGCAAGTAAAAATTTCGAAAAGCTGTTGCGCTTAAATCATATTTCAAATATAAAAACCGCGTTGATCACAATACCACACTCTCTGCCAAGATAGATGTTCTGGTCGTTAACAACGTACTTATTTGGATTCCGGTGTGTGACTATTCCCCATTATGTTAAACGGAGTCAGATATTTGCTCCCACCAAAGACAAGAATGCATAACTAAAGGTAGTCCATGCAGAGATGGTGTTTTACATAATCTGCTTGTTTCAATACAGAATTTCACTCTTTAACATGTGCATTTGGAGGCTGGTTCTTCTATACTTGCGAACTGATTTTGACCGATGACCTGCAGTTTCTGTAACATGTTGATCCACCGTTCCGCCACTGTTTAATCCAGTGGCGGACTGTGCCCTCAACGAATGGTTTGATCGGAATCCCGGTAAACCAGCCTTACTACACATTATGCGATTACTCGACCTATAGAGATCACTCCTACAGGACCTTAAACCAGGCGTCCGAATCCTCATGGATATTCTCCAATGGGCGTAAATAGAATGCTAAGCCGTCAGGTCCGTTCTTGAGGCATAAACTCGTTTAGCTTTATAATACACTGACTATGCATACATCAATATGAGTTAAGTGTTTGGATATGCACAAACGATATTTTGTGCTATTTGCTTGTGTTTAAGTCCCCCTTGGTTGTGTTCTTGCGATACTCTTAATATTCTTCATCCTTATCGGTGTTCTTTATTAGCCCTTAGAAATAAGAAACTGTAGAATGAAGTCAATGAAATATAACGTTAAAATTATTTATTACGTCACAATTGTATTCCATTAATTTTATTTTCTAAAGTACAATTGACTTTTGTCCAGGGTAATGTTCCGAAAAAAAGTCAAAAGCCTTATGCCATTTTCATGTTTGAGGAAAAATAAAATATAATTTTAATAAAATGTAGTTTTATTCCTAACACACCCTTTAGCCGTGCCAAAACCCGGATTTCATTTATTAAAATGATATCTTATAGGTATCAGCGGTTTTGGATCATCTACTAAACAGCCCCATATCGGAAAGGATATAGAACTTCGGTTTTTGTGATGGTTTCATCAGATTATCCATGGTATTTTGAAGTTGCAAGAAATATTTTTCGTCCAGAAGCAGAACATTACTATTTTGTTATTTCAAAATTTCAGCATAATTATTAGCTCATATAAGATGCTAAGTAGTCCCCACCGTCTGCCGTTTAAACCTAAGTCATGAAATTGGGAGTATATATTTTTTTCATGACAGCTAGCTGTTCAGTCATGCGTTTATCCGTGTTTTCAGAAGCAGCGGCAGTCCTTACTGTCACAATCAAAACCAAATGTTAAATAGTTTACGGCACATTTTATTTTCTTCTCGGTTGTCGTAGCATACATGGAAATGGGAAAAACATAAGAAAATTTTACCTATCGACGCTTTACAAGAGTTCAAGAAATACAAAAAGACCAATGTGTAATCAAGTATTTAATAGCGTTCAGTTTATAACATTTAGCTCTTTGAATAACTTTAGTCTATATAAGGACAACATCCCTTCTTCCCTCCCTTAACAATCATATTTTGTTGTAATTCTTTGAAAAGATTATAAAATATTTGAAATTGATTAGGGAATAACACCCAGAAAAATAACACTTACCCCCCCGAGAAAAACTAATACTCTATGTGAAAACCATACGCCGAAATCCGAATGAAATTGACGGAATGAGAACGCAAGGCAATCGAAACCCTGATTTGGAATTATACATATAAAATTTGTCGATACTCCTCCCGTTCATAATCACTTAAAAAATTATTGCAATATCAACATTATATTTTTCTTAGACATGTCTTTAATGTTGTTTTGCTCAATACTTATAATTGGTCGTTAGGTATGGATATATCTATTTTTGTACTTTCTTGTATCAGCTTAGTTCAATCTATATCATCGTCAACAATTTGGTCGGAATTAAGTGTCTCATCACGCTTTGATATGGTCCGATATATACCAATTTTTGGTAGCGTTTGATTTATCAGTCTATCTTATTATAATTAATTGCCCTACATATAGTTTCATCACTTACGTCCCAGTTATTTAGCAAATTAATTGCTGCATCAAGTGCAATCATAGCATCTACAATTATATTTGAGTAATAAACAAGCTTTTAAATATTATATATATTTATATATTAAAAAACTCACTGAGGCGCATCGAACTTCATATTCGACGAGCAATTCAACATGCATGCATGCATGCATCAATCGTGTTTCAGTCTGTTGAATGGTTCCATGATGTACATAGATATGTCATATACATATCTATAGTCGGGTGGAAGAACAATGTAACTCCAAAATTTACGATTTTTGTAAAGGGTGCATTGTGAGTATTTTTCACATGTTCTATCTATGATTTTTTATGATGTAAGAAATATGCGTTTATATTCCTTTTTTGAGAATATGGTAGCTAAATCACAGCTACCAACGCGATTCCTTTAATATCTCGAAAATTGTCAAGTGTCAGTTACAATGTTTTACATCCGATTGTAGATATGTGTCTAAGTCGTGCATGGTACACTTACTCATTACCGAAATAAGGATTACCGAAAGCTTGAGTTGATACACTCTATAGGATCCAGAATACGGCTGCAAGAATCGTTTCGAGAAGTTTGATCACATCACCTCTTTCCAAAAGACATTACATTGGTTTTGCATTGATGAACGTCACTGCGTATTTATATTGCCGTAAAATTACTAGTCATCTCGCGCTGTCACTGTAGCAAAATTGCTAGTAATTGAAAATATCTGTTATGTATAAGTAATGTTTTAGTTTGACTTAAAATGTATGTTAAAGCATGGGTTAATACTATAATTAAGTTTTTTTATCAAATCTAATAATTTTAGTCTATAATGTTATCTCGGACCTTGAGTCTTTAGGACAGCAAAACAGCTTTTTATATCTGCCGATCCCCAATTCTCTGCAACGCGATATGATCGAGTGCATTGTAGAAGCCAAACAACGACCAATAATACGATGGAGTGACAATATAATATTTTCATTGTCGGAATCACAATTTAGTCAAAAAAAAAAAATCAGATTGACTGAAATGATTTTCAAAGAATATATTAATATGGTAAGCAATGCATAAATTGAGTTTATATAAATTAGGCAATAAATTATAGATAATTCTATTCTTAAAATATTCTTATAATATTTTTTTTTTATTCATCAAATAGATCAATCATATTTCTCACATTATGACTAAAAGAATTAATAAGTTTTATCTGGTAAAATGTTTTGAATTATAAATGTTCCCAAACATAGCCTAGGGCTATGAAAATTTTGTTGTTTGCTTGGAATCATTAGAAGAATAGTTTTGTTTAAAATAAATATTACAATTAACTTGTAATTTGTAATTATAACACTGTATCAAACCAGTTATAAATCTGATATCATTATTTGAAGATTTTGTATTTGAAAATTAAATAAAATGAAAGTAAGACATTGACTTGATTTTGGTGCTGTTAAATTAAAATTCAATAAGCGTGTTGATATAATTCTTCAGATTAACATTGAAATGTAGTATAATGTAATGAAAATCTTACTAAAACGTTGCTACAATCAAATTTCACAGTCAAAATAAAAAAGTTAAATATATTGAGGCACCCCTTCCCCTTGGAAATTACAGCACTATCGAGCATTTGACTTGCACTCAGTGAGCTGCCCGAATAATACCCCTGGCAATCAATCACCGGTCTACGAATGGCGTGGGAGTCTACTACAAGATGGTCACCGGTCTACTGACAAATGCTAACCGATCTTGCAACAACAATTCTCAAAATGCAAGGGGTGTGCAAATAAAACATGTTTTTGAAGCAGTAATCTAGTATACGATGTTATCTAACATTTTGCATTCGGCTCTAAGGTTGTAAATCTGTATTCTGCATTGTTCATTTTAAAGATACGATGAACAGTTTCAAAGATTACAAAGAAAAACTCGACCCTACAGCCGAAGCATGACATGGACTCGGTGTTTTTTCGTAAATTTTGCCTTAATAACAGAATATTTTATGTATGAGTTTTATATCATTCGATTTAGAAAACAATATTCGTCATGTTGAAAACCAACACAAAGAAATAAACTGATTAAATAACACATTTTTATTGGGAAAACCTTTGTCTGGGCATGGTTTAAAAGACGTGTCGATCTACAACATCATAGTTGGCGATCTTGCAACATCATTTGCGAATTGGGTAAAGAGGTATACTAACAAGATCGGAGCAAAGGCTAGGAAGTCTACTACATTCAATACAGCCACATGAGATATGATACCCGGTACTGAAATCAAAGCAATTTTAGGGGTTCACCTTTGCGGTCGCACGATCGTAAATGTGACCGTCGTTTCTCCGACCCGAGTGTAGTCTTAGATCACAATCGCGCCAATATCAATGTTGATCCGATGGAAATCTACACTGTGCTAAAGGTATTTGTGCTCAATTATCTAGACGTAATTGCGCACGCGCCTTCGGCGCTTGCATTTGAGATGTTATTTTTTATTTGAAATATCGCACACGAATGTCATTTTTCCCATGCTCGTGCCATTTAATATTTGACTTACCTTGATGCAAATAACAAATGGGTTACAACTCGCTGACCACATTCTAGGTAATGATCACAGTTTCAAATTGTTCATTTTGTAGTAGAAATATACCCCCTGCCCCACTTTCTACACAGGAAATCACGTATCAATCATAAACATATTTATATATACGTTTGAAAATAAGTTTAACCGCATCTTCATATTACCCTCCGGGAAAATATTTCCCTTTTCTATTGGAATCGAAGGGCCCTTATGTAACATTATATTTTCCTCTGAATATACCCAGTTGTTCGAATACGGTTTAATTATTTTTTTTGCTAGAGACCAATGTGCCTCTCTCCCCCCCTCCATAATCGCAAGCCGTTGGCGGTACATATAATGACACATTTCCCAAGTCCCGAAAAACGGACACAAGCCCCAGAGCCCAATATCCCCCTGCATAATAAAAAACTCTATTCGAAATGTTCAACTGCATCTTCATATTACTGACAATTACTTTACGCAGGGCCCTTACGCAGCATGCCATTTCCCTCTGAATAAACCCAGGAATACGGTTGTATATATTATTTTTTCGCTAGAAACCATGGTGGGCAGCAAAGACAAATGACAAGGTGAGAAGTATGGTAAAATAAAACACAAAACGATGAGCAAAATATCCCTCATACATTCCATGTGTTTTGAATGAACGAGATCGGCGATCAACACATGAAATGTCGTAGACCTCATTTTGATCGTAGTCATTAAAAATCATTAATGTAGAAGACCGTTTAGCTAAAAACTTTTGAAAATAAATTGTATAAAGTATGTTTGTAAGGGTAAAACGACGTAATCCGGATAATCAAATATCCAAATAGTTAAAACAATACCTATTCTTATTGATTGGATGCTTTCCGGTTCAAAACGGTATATTCTCTGCTTTAAAATGCCAAAAAAGCATCGTCTGGCGGTGGAAATATCGAGACAAGAACATAGTTTTTTCCTTATAATATTTTAAAGGGAACAGACTTTTCAAGGAGTTTTATGTTTCGGACAAATGTGTGTTAGTGGATGCAAAAAATATATTTCAGAAAACATTTTTAAAACGTCAATAAAAAGCATTTTATAAACATATACATGTTTTTTGCACGGTAGACCGCTGAACAACTTGTAGTAGACTCCCACGCCTTTCGTAGACCGGCGATTGATTGCCAGGGGTGAATAAAGCGACAGGATACTAAAGTTCTGAGCGTCTAATCTTTAATATAATATAAAGCGTTGGTAAGTGACATATAATCATATTCATCTTAAATTTTTACTCAAATCACAGTGTTTTTTATTTCGATTTGTTTTTACGGCACTGCCAAATCGCGCATTATGAAAGACATACGAGTATGAATTATTCCAAATACTTTTATTTCTTTGCTTGTTTGCTAAATAGTTGTGACAACCTGTATAAATTTCATTATATCCTCCAAATTGTATTAATGGAACACTTTTACCAGATCATTGGATTGCTGCATTATTTTATAACAATCTTAACAGGAATTCCATTAGTTTGATAAACTGGAAAGAAAACAATAATAGCTTCTTGGGGCGATGAGCCCTTACCCTGTTTATTGCTTGAGATTGCTTTCAAGAATTGAGTAATAGAAAAGGAAAGGCGTTTAGATGAGGTGCTTCCTGAATGACAAGGAAAAACCATCAAGCAATGCATGCTCCCTAATTAAATGAAAGCAAGAGGTGGATTGGTGTTTATGAATATAGATTTAGATAGAATTTAATATTGCACTTAAACAAAATATATAAGTGTGTGTATTCTAATGAATATATATGATTGACAAAGATTTAAATCTAAACCTTTTTCATTATCAGTTTTTATCAAAATCAATAATTATAACTACGGTGATTTTTTTCTGTGAAAAATCGCAACAACTAAAAGCAAATAATCTAGTGCGATTGAATAATTCTTAAATTACTAAATGGATTATTAGTTAAATAATGTAAAGTAAACCAATGAAAATCAAAGTGTCACATGAAGCAAATTAACATTCATAATGGTCTCATGTTTTTATCTTGTCAAGATCATAATTTCAAAAAACGTCCTTTGAAACTGCCAATAATTGTAACTATTTATTACATTTTTTTCTTTATCAGATTGTGGTGAAAGAGAACATTTCAATAACAAGTATGAATACTAACTGAGTGTGATTAAGATGTTTCGCAGCGGGTGTTTCGTTTCAAACAAGACAAAATTGGATTTACTTATTTGAACATACCGTAAGTGTATTGAATAGACAGATAACGTTTTATTATTTTCATAACATCTAAATTAACCTATTGAGAGTTTATAAATATATGCAACCAACTGCGAGTCCTGTGAGATTTGAATCCGCACCGCCTGTAGCGAAAATTCATCTCCTCTTGACTACATAATTGGAACAAAGATTACATAACAGCTTCGTGAATGGCTCTTTTCTCTTGGGGTACAGCTCCCTGTATATTGCAGTCAAAGGAGGGGACATAAGAGCAAGCAATGGTGCTTCAAGAACCCTCACAGCAGGAAAATTAATCAAATAAGATACAAGAATCTGTACATTGAAGAACGCCCTGAATCAAGATATCACGCGGTGGTGGCAGCAATGGCGCTGGGAACTCGACAACGCCAAGGTTTGGTCGTCACGTTCCATGTGGTCTTCTAATCTCTGAAGCGAGAATTTGAGAGCCTCTCATTCCGTTCCGCCGACTCCCTGTAGCAAAAGTGTTCCAACAATACAAAAAAACTCAATTATCATATAAGTAAAACAGTCTTAATTGTCCAAAACGCCGAGATGTAATTGTCAACATTGATACCATGTATCATATGTTCGTTTTGACTGGAAGTGATGCTGTTTAGTATAACATAACAGTGCTGAATTCAGTGCTCACACATCCAATACACAGGACACTGAATGTCTTCACTGGTCATGTTTTGCTGAGAACGGTGACCCAGCTCTCTCATGTGAAGCCAGGTCTTTAAACAATAACATATAGTTATATTAAAAACAACTTCTTTTTAATGTAGGCTACCTTAAAGTGGAGGAAATTCTCTAGTAAAAACAATTCTCACTTAAAAGGTAATTTCGACAAAGTAACCATCGTTGCCCGACGCCATCTTTTAAACCTCGGGGAGGCAGCTATAGAGTCATCACGCAGAGTCGACATGAGTCTTGTTTCACAATGTTTCCATATCCAACACAGCGACGGCTGTTTCAGATTTTTTTTTACGAAGGGCGCTTTATATTTTCGATGGGGCGCTTTATATTTTCAAACTTCACCCTCATCCCTGATGTTGGGCAACTGTGTTGGTCCTCACCTCGCCTTTGACAAGTGCATAATGGCTTTGTCACAAATAGCCCACAAAGTCTAGCAAATATTTTGCCCTAACAATCGCCTGCCTAATTGAGGCCAATCATTGCTTTTTGTCTCCTACTTTCACCGTCACCGTTAATAAAATTAGCTAAATTATTGTGATTATACTCATCAGGTGGTGTGCTTTTAAAAGTGTTTTGTGCTGTTGATGAAAAAGAGGAGAATGTATAAGAAAATTTTGGAAGAATGTCGGATCTGTTTGAATCATTCAATTGTTGGGTTGTCATCTGTCGTGTTGGTCATTATCTTATATCATGGCAACATCTTAGGGTTATGTTTGATAAATATCTAATATAAATGGATTTATAACGAAACTCTAAGAAGCTTGATAAATTGTCGTTGAGGAATTTGATAGTCGAAAAATATAACGAAAAACTTGTAAATCTTTTTTTTTTTAATTTGCCTTAAGAGTTAAAAAGTTAAGTCACCCGAAACATACCCAAAACAGCTCGAAAGAGTGTATGTTATGTTTTTATACCAATTTCACCTTAAGAAAACGAGCGTTTTTTTTTCTTGCAATGAGGTGAACGCGCTTTAAAACCGAACAATAATAATTGTTTGTAAAACAGTAAATGTAATTAAATGAAATAAAAGAGTAAGAATTTATTTTAATCACTTAACATATGTAGTCTATATGATCTTTGAACTAATTAATATGCTTATTCAAGATACGTTTACCTTGATAATTCGTTTCGTTGTCAATATTTTGATTATAAAATACATGCACGTTATACTGAAATGAATTCTTTACAAGGGGAAAAAATCTAGTACTTTAAGGCATTGCTCTAAATGTGCTCACACTTGGGAACTTTTCAAGAATCTTAGAAAATTTCCTAGTTTTAATGAAAAACGATTTTCTGTATTCGCTTTCAATAGATAAAAAAAAGAATGTATATTGCGTTTCCAAATTATGAACATAATTTGATAAAATATAACTTGATTCGGTAACTCATTTCTTTTAAAATGAACTTTTAGGGTGTGTTTATAATTTTTCCGCTCGCGATTTTTGTGTTTATAATTTTTTCGCTCGCGACAAATTGACGAGGCGATTTTCTTCAAATCAATTAAACTAGCCTTTTTACCATGTTATCATTCAATCATTCCTTTAAATTCCAAATTCAACTTATTATCGAAATAGATAATTGGATGTAATAAAACAAAATATAACATGTATTCATTGTCTGCTTCCTTAATTAAACAACATATAGGCATCTAGCATAGATTTATTTATTGATCGTCTCGATTGTATGTCGATCGCGTCATTTTTGGAGGGCTGCAGCGGAATTTGGATATGACTTTGGTATTGAAATCGCGGTTCGTAGAGAAGGTGTCTCACGATAGGACGAAGGGAGGTTTAAATATTGATTTGAAAATATTGAAAAAAAAAATGCTTATCTGTTAATCCTGGGATATTCATTTCCTTGGAAATTTTCACCCACACATTACTTATGTTGTGAACCACAGTTCTCAACGTGTTATTTTTACATAATATTATTTTATAATTAATGTTTAAACATGTAGTTTTGGCAACTTGTTATTTTCAGTAACATGTCGATTCCTATTATGAATATTAGTTATGTTAATTTGTATTATCTGTAAGGATCTACGAATGCTCTCTGATCCAGATTAGTGCTGTTCAATCATGTTACCATATAATGCTATAGGTTTTCAATAACGTTGATCCTAATTAGCTAATGTTATGTGATTGGGGATTTAGTATAAATATCTGCGCTAGTCGGGGTTCAGGGAGGAATACCTACACTGTGGCTATAGTGCTACTGTGGAAAATAATTATTGCTTACCCTTGCGACAAATTTCTGCGGATTCGATACAAATTTCTCATTACCCGTTACCCAAT
>LQRL01139431.1:0-10366 GCA_001703475.1 Hydroides elegans
TATTGTTTGCGGTGTCCCACCTATTGCTTGACGCGGCTTCACCGAAGCCGAGTCCTTGTCGGCCTATGCACACCTTACCGACAATATCTTGATGTTTGAGCCGGGACGTTGCCTCATTTACCGCATTTTGCACTGCCCATTTTCTTCCAGTTGGCAGTCTCACGCCAGCTTTGCGAACACATTCGTCTGTTGAGGTTTGGATAGTAATTGCCATTCGAGCTTTGCTCACTTTGAATTCCTCTGACAAGGCAGTAAACGGTAGTTGCAGCTTTGTTTCTCTTCCATATAGGCCTATGTTTGTGAAGGAAGGCGGAATACCCAGCCATTTCCGCAAGCTGCTACTTATATAACTGTAACACTTTGAAAAAAAAACAGAATATATACAATTAACTGTAAAACAAACAACAAAACCTATATACAATGCATAATACTACCAAGATGCGACGGAAAATTATAAGAATTTCATTATTGATTATATTTTTATTAGACTTTTTAAAATAGGGCTTTAAACCTTAATACATTGGTTGCTTTATTCATATCAAACGAAATTGTATTGAATATGTTCACGACATAAATGCTAAAAATTGTTAGCTTTTAAAGCAGTTCTAACATATTTGACTTTGAATTTGTTTACAATTCTTAAACTATAATTTTTTCTGAACTTTAACAGGTAACTTATTTATTCGAGCTTTAAACATAATAATAGAGAGTTTTTGCATGTTTAAAAAATCTTGCAGCTAATAGCCATTGACCCAAATATGACCAATCGCATCGTTTGTTACTGGATTGTTTACATGAAATTTACGACAGTCTAGCCTATTTTTTACATTCTGCACAACCTCTCTAAAACCAACTTTAAGATAAATTAAATCAACAAATTTTAACAGCTTAAGTTGATAAAACAGACCATTAGTATGTTCATATTTGCATACTTTAGAAAAAAATGCGAATTGCTTTTTTTGCAATTTGACTAGAGGATCAGTTTTTTCTTTATTAGTCAGACCCCAGACTTCACATCAATAATTAATGTATGGTAAAAATAACGAACTATATAGTAAACGCATGGTCTGATCATTTTAAATTGAATGTTTGTGTCGGGCCCTGACCATTTCATATATTTTGCACTGTGGGTTCCCTTGTTTAATTGCGAAATACACGACACATTGAAAAAACGATTTTGGTTGCCATCATAAAAATAGTATATGCAAAATTGTCTCTCAAAATAATAGAAATCCATCAAAAAGTGAAACCCTAAATCAACAATATGTTTATATATTGAATTTATCCGACGCGTCGTTCACGATTACAATGCAGAGTTGTCGACATATTTTGTAAAAGGGTATATTAATGTTTGACACGTATGTCCAGTTCCCCGATCGTTTTGTGGGTCTTGTTTATCATGTAAATCATTAGGGTTGCTTCAGAATGAAATGTGGATTGTCATTGTCATTTTTTGTGCGATATGATCTCAATACTACAATAGTCAAACAACGGTTGTAAGCAATTAGCATCAAAATGGTCTTTTACTATGAAATTTCTGCATATTCATTTATGAAGTAACATTATATAGCTGAGCGAAAAATAAATATTTGTTCTGTTTATCTCAAATATAAAATGGAAATAACATATATTGTTTTCAAAATGTTGTCATTTATTGTAAAATACCTAACATAATAATGAACAGATGCTTAGACATTGAGTGAATTTATATTAGTATCGATTATATACACGCTTCATAGATTTTCTCAACGTAATATATTAACATAAAAGTTTGATTTGTCAGAATGCGATTATATCTAACAGCGTCTTGAATCAATAATATTATTATGATAATTACAATAATCAAATATTAACTTTGTTAGCTCAAATAAATTAATATTGGCAATACAAAAAACATTGTTTGTTAACCCATATCATGATGAACATTAACATCCCAGCTTCAATAGGGAAGATGGAGTCTGTGACAGATAAAGTTTCACAATCGCACATTAACAACTATACTGTTTCATTATCGTTATATGTTTAATGTATATATTGTAAGATAGTAATACCACGTAACTTTCGTCGATTAGTGATATGTGAGCAGAGAGGTTGAACATAAAGGAAATTAATAGTAGTAGCGATAAGGGTTAAACTATACGAGATAATCAGTCGCCCAGACAAATAATTGCCAGGTTGGGCTTTCAATTTTTATTCCAACAGTTTTCGGACGTCATATAAAAACACATACCAAATTTGTCAAGTTCCTATCTCATGTTATACTAATAATTCAATTGCAACGGTTTTTATAGTTACACAAATGTACGATTTTGTTATTTTTACTTTAATAACTGTTTTGATAAACCAGAACATATTTGTTTACCCTAAAAAAGGAAGATTTCATTATCATCGATTAGAGAAAACCATGCTGGAATCCGACTTAATCCAGGTACTCTCCTCAAATTGATTGAAATCGTCGTATATCATCAACTGTAACTGGCCGTGAATACGATTGTGAAACCCATGTAAATTATCAGTTTTTCAATTGAATTAACGCTATACAATGTAAAGCATGCTATAAACAATATTTAGGCCAAAAAGGCACCAGAGTTATGGTTAGATTCCAAGTCCATTGTGAGCCATTTGGACGTAATTCGAATGCAGCAATTATTTCATTCCATTTACGTACCAAAGATCATAACGGCCTTGAAGACGTATATGAAATCTTTATACTCGATGTTATACAAGTTTCACCTTAAAGTAACACTGCTAAAATAACTTCGGCTCAAAATTGAATTAAACTGGATTCAAAAGTTTCTGTCTACTTGTCCAAGTGGCCGGAACAGCATCGAATAGTCGCAGGCGAGGGTAAAACACTGTGATGGTTACCTTCAAAAACAAAGAATTTGTTCTTTTATCTCCTGTTATTATAATACTTATTTCGGGCATTGCCTCGTTTTACCTATTTTTAATACTTTTTGCTTTGAATAGTTAATATTCACACCTATATGACATCTGATCAATTAGGGATCTAGGTTTACTTATAACATAACACACATCAGGCTTGGCCTGCCCTTAGCCTATTGTACTTGGTGGCTTAATCACTAGCTCCCCTAAATGGTTTTTATCTCATATTTAACTATATCTAAGCATAAGGTTGGAAGATTGTTTAGAACTAAACTCATACGAGTTTTAGGACCTAACCGCACGTTTAAAACTTGTATAAAAAGCACCTGATGGGAATTATCAGTTCGATACTGCTTCTCAAGATCGCTGCGATTAAATGTTTAATCGGGTTATATTGTTAATTACGATATTAACTTGTAAACTGTATTCACGCAATTACATGTGTGACATACGAGCGATAAGCTAGGTAGTCTGTGTGTTTATTTATGTCACGAACATAAAACGGTGGCTTAGATCTCCATAGTTTATCTAGTGACTTCATTATTATCAATGGGATCAATGGGTGGGTGCTTTAATGTTTACATATTATGTGATTCGTAAACAGGCCCGGATTCAGAAGATGTAATTTTTATCAATATATAATATAGGAGCGCCTATCGAAAGAGAATGGATGCGTCAATTGCAGGCGAATTATATAGGTCCTCGCCGGTTAAAAGCATATCAGTCAATGTAAATTATCACAAACAACTGTATGTTGCTCTTTTGAGAGAAGTTGGACAATAATAACAATTATTGTTATAATATCGAAACCGTAAAATAGCTACAAATGCTCCTTGTAGTTACATTTAATATCACCTATTCAGGTGCATTAGAGAGGTCGAATAGCATTTAAACATTTTGATTGGTCACTTAAAGATGTAAAAACACATTAAATTCAGGTTTTCTTGTTTTAAACCTTCTTATTGTTTATTTATGTCCTTTTATATGTGGAAGAGCGACAACATACGCATCCCGTTGACTTATGGAAGGTAACTGTGGTTTTACTTAATGAAGTTTTACTAAAAATGTAATTCAGTTGTTTTGCAGACCAACACCACTGCATGCACTAGCTATGCGGGGTATTATATAATTCCGATGATATAAACGGTGACTTTCAGTGTCTCCCTTGATTGTTTTACGAAAACTAATTGCAAATATTGATATTGATGTCGTATTTTGGTTTAGATAAAATGTATACATAACAACTAAGACATTCTTCTGATATTTATGATAATTGCATGTTAGAAAATAACTACAACAAAGTGTTGTTTATAACAGATGATGAATTATCAAATACTCAGATCACATCGGTTGTCATTGCAACGCGAATTGTTAAGTGATGATTCATAATTCGACATTATTTTTTATGGTACTCCTGAACGACTTCGGCTGTTACATCATGGATATTTACATTTCTCATAATTGGTAGTAGGTACAAATCTGACGTTACCTCGATATCCATTGAAAGGTGAAGCATGGTAAAATATTTAATCACTGTTGATATGGTTGCTTTAAGAATAATTAGATATGATAACACATGTGATGCAAGCATAGATTCACTTTCTTTGCTTTTCCATAACAGTTGTTACTGTTCAATAGTTTACAGTAGGATATCGCAGCTACTGTCACTCCGTCTTGGATTCTGTTCTTGACAACTGCAACTGAAGCTAAAACATTTATAACAGATGTAAGAAATCGATTTGAATGTATATAAATGGCTTTTTAATAATAGTATATTTGCAAAGTTTTTTATTTTCATTTAAACAACATACCACAATTAAGTAATTTCATATTTTAACGCAGGATATAAACTACAGTGAATATCAAACTGAAAACATGTTATGAATGTGCCAAACCTTTTAAGGAAGCCACAGGAAACATTAATAATGTGATCACCACCTTTTTAATCATATCAGTAATGCGGTAAAGAGAGGGTGACATCCATACTAAATCTAGGGATATTGCTAATTGGTTTCTCATTAAGAGATCTCAGATGAGTGTCCTTTCTTAAAAGATATGAAAAGATATTGATGTAATAAATGTTATTTATTATGCCTGGTTAGTTAAAGTTCAGGAGGTCAGAATCCTGATACATAATTCATATCAATATATTACAGTATTTACCATTTTATAAATAAGCGTTTCGTTTAATACAATAATACCTCAATACATATTTCATTGTATGAAGAGCTGTATTACGATACGTGACTCATAATTCATTGCATAAAACAATATGGAGTACAATTGCTTTATGAGACGCTATTTGTGCTAGTTTATAGTCAGTGTTTACAAAACATAAAAAAAAATAAGATTTGATTTAATATATGATTTTTCGTGATTATGATACAGCTATTGTTATTTGTCTATTACAATTAAAGAATGCATGTACTATCTTGCATAAAATATACTTAAGTTGTCTTGGCTTTGGAAGAATATTTTGTCAATTTTTCGTTCAAAGTAAGCACAGCCATATTGACTTCTCTGCGAGTTTCATTATGAATTGTGAGCGTGTTTTACGTGTTTGCATACCACTATGTTTATGTTAATCATTTAAGGAACAATGTTGTTTTATAAGATTTATAGGTGTGTCAATCAACTTAATATTCATTCTAAACAATATATATTAACACGCTTTGTATCATATTTGGGTATGGTTTTGTAAGGGGTTTGGATTACCTCAGTTTACTAATCACTCAAATATTAATGTAAAAAGCATAGATAAGTTACGATGTGGGGGTTGGAATGTCTTTATAAAGCTTTGTCCTCTTTAATTATGCACACAAGTATCGTATTTAAGTTTTGAATTGGGTTGCAGATGTGATAAACACAAAGAAATTTATGACATACTGTTTTCATCATGATAAATCATACAAATAGAGGGAAACATTTTGACAAACTACCAATTTGATAAAACCATTAATGCACATAGGTATCAGCAGTAAATACAAATAAAATAGCAATATGAACGAAATAACATAAATGAAATGTGTACAATATATGAAGGGCACCCCATGACACGTTTTTCAAAAAGTTGTTGAATCACCTTAAAACGACATTACAAGTATGAATTACAACAAAATAATGGTTTTTGAACATTACAATTTTACGAAAAGGTGTTCCTTTTTTCCAAGCCAGCTGGGCTGTTCTTCCTTTTCTAGCCAGCTTGGAACAAAAAAGGAACACCTTTTGCAAAAATTAAAATGTTGAATATAACTCAATTACTTGTCATATATTGTAAATAACAATTTATTATACAATCGCAAGCAGGTTTAATCATTTTTCAAATAATCGTACTCAATATTGATTACGAAAATGAGAAAATTATCAAAAAAGGTGTTCCCCGTCTGCTAAAATCTCCAAGCTAGAATGAATTTCCTGAAAATTTCCAAGCCAGCTGGAATTTGGTGAGGAACAGCTTTTTGGGGGAACAGCTCGTGAAGTACTCTTTATATATCTGTCATATGATATCAGAACCCGGGTATGTTTTAAAAGTTACCATCCATAATTTACAACTAATAATGTGAATCTGGGCTAATAACGATATATTGTTTTTTATTTATCAATTAAGATTAGATCTTACTCTATTTAACCTGAATTTGTTATTTATAAATTTGCTGACAATGTTATGCTAAAATGAAAACACAAACTGGCATAATTTTTTAACCATATTATATTAGAAGCATCAATCGCGAAAACGTTGATAATCGATAATTGATGCCGATTAATGGCTTCCTTGTTGCAAAACTAGACAGACATATAATACCAAGCGTGATTATTCAAATATTAATGTTTTGTTGATTGACACACCTTTAAATGTTTATGAAAACCAAGATATTATCAATCGATTAACATAAACATAATCGTATGCAAGCACAAACACATGTTCAGAAGTAATAAATCAATAAATCAACTTGGGGAGCCTTCTACCGCATAAAAAGTATTTGAATCATAGAATTCATTGGCATCGAATGTTAAAGCAATGCATTAGCAATGGGTGAGTGAGGCAAAACAACAGATTCACGAATCGAACGATCGATAGAATTAGTGCCTGTTCGGGGTTTAGGCCTTTTTATGTGCAACACAATACATCAATACACACGTGCGACAGACCCACTAAATAACACATTACACATTCATGATAAATATGCTGCGTTATGTAGCTTCTTATGAAGCACCCCTTTTATGCTGATTAACAAAACATGTTTACAGCTATACTGCAACTCGGTGCAGATTTCTGAGCTATTTAATGATATGTTGCAAAATAAACTGTAGGTTGGGATAGCAGCATTAAACGCAATTCTGTGGGCACAAACAAGAACCGAAAATAATTTACACAACTAGGCCCTGTAAATGTTACCTACTATAGATTTTTAAGAAGCAACTAAAAGTCGCAGACAGCAGTGACACATATCAAGATTAAAAAATGTATACACTCAAATAGGAAAAAAATGTTCTTGTGCTGTACACTTAAAGACTAGCAAAGTAGTTGTATGAATAGCAAACATGTACCGTGAACTATACGGTGCGGTCAAGAAATACATCAATTTCTATAATTTAATCAAAAAATATAATTTTGCTGATAGAAAACTGTTGATGGATAAATTATTTAAGAAATATCATTAACGTTTAGTTTAATAAAACGGATATATAAAAAGCAATTGTGCAAATTCATGCTGGATATACATATATCAAAATCGATTTTAAGGAATAAAAAGTCTATTAAATTTAAAACTAACTAATAATTTGCAAATTAGGTATATCAATATAGTTTGACACAATCATTTTATGCAATTTGGCTTTGAGGTTCAAACATTACTAAACCATTCACAATGGAAGAATTAAATGTTGATGAATCCCAATCAAGTCCCTCAAAGAAACCAAAACTATGTGATATAGTTTGCGGAGAAAATGAGATCAGGTCAAAATTGATTGATTGCATGGCTTCATTTCGAAAAATAGATGAAGAAATAAACGCTAATTTGTGGTTTATCCGCCTTGCTCTAGTTACTGTAACAATGCAAGAGGATGTTTGTCAGTTATCGGGTAGTGTTAGAGATGGAGCATCGATCGCAAAATGGTTTAGTTACGACCCAGCAAAGCGTGAAATTGAAGCAGACATGCAGCACACAGCATTAACATTAGATGAAGAAGACAAACCGTTGATAATCCCTGTTGATGGTAAACCGGACAATGTGAAAATTCGAACTAGTAGACACGTCATTGAGCAAAAAGCGCATAGAAAAGTACATGAGTTGATTACGATATTTTGCGAACAAAGTGATCCGGATTGTCTTCGTTTGTATGATACTGAATTCCTGAATCCACAATTGTTCCGTCGTATGGGTCAGCATGTGTATAAATTCAAAGGAGGTGACACAGCGGCAGCTGCCGTTGCAGCCGCCTTGTTCGGTCTCGCAATCGATAAATTTGAGTCGGAAATAGTTGAAGATGCTCCTGTAAAGGGGACCGCTCTAACCACTACGCTACAGCTTAGACATATGACATTCGGTCATGTATTTCGTGCTAGTTTAGATAACGTCGTGGTATTTCATTGCCGATTCTGGCCTGATGTCGCTTCGGATTTCCATATCCGAAAATCGCGTAAAGATCCGACTAATGCAACCCAATGGCCAACTTCGGAAGAACGGGTTGCCATCATGAAGGAGGGATGTGACATCGCACCGAAACCATCTTCTGATGGCGATTTGTTAACAGAATGGCGATGGTCGTTTGGTAATGCAGAAAAACGGCTCATGCAAGGACTCTCTGCCAATCAACACCGGGCATATTTTGTCGCCAAAATCCTGTTTTACAGATACTTGAAACCAATTGACAGTGAAAATATGCATTCCTACTGGATCAAAACGTGTATGTTTTGGTGCGCTGAAGAGCACCCAAGTTCAGACAGCATTTGGTCGGATGAGAATATACTGCTGAGTATCGAGTTATTCTTCCAGGAACTGTTGATAATGGTGGATAAATGGAATCTCCCACATTTCATCATCCCAACACATTCCCTTCTGCGATACACAGACAAAGCCCTACAGCCACGTATGTATGAATGTATTTCCGGTATGGTCAATAACATCCGGTCTTATATTCCTACGCTGGGTGATTTTTCTGAAGTGGAGGCCATGTTGGAAGGACCGAGACATATCATCGATGCGCTGGTTTCATTTTCTCAGGGCAAGAAAGATAAAAAGAAAAGCGACGGACTTTGCGAAGTTTACTCACGGCAGTCAAGCAGCGAGACTGTTGATTTGGCTCTTGATTAAACAAATTGTTTTGATGGAGATGCAGATATTTGTTTAAAATAAACTTTTTTCAAATACATGTTAATAAAATAGGTCTAATGCACATTATACATATAAATATATTAATCTTTGTATTTAGAGCAAGATTTTCGAAACATAATATGTTATGAATTCATACCTTGCTGCACATAAACGAAAAACTTGTTATTCTCCATAGACTGGCCAATGGGTAGTATATACAAGGTCAATATATTTTGGTTGAGCATCATTTATTCTGGTATCGCGTGAAAAAAATACAAGTGTAAATAGTGCAAGCCATTTGAGATTGTAGATAAGTCGTTACTTGTATATATAAATGCATCGGTGTAATTCATGATGAAATGTATACTTTAAAGATGGATAAGGTCCCAATTACATCTTTGTCTAAGTAATAAGAAGCACTGAATTAAGTGAGCTAATAGGATATTACTATATTAACAACTGAGATATATGAATTCTAGTATTCATGCAATTTTCTTTTTATGTGAAAATATTTGTGAAAATCGCAAATTTGTCACGATTGTACAAGACCTATTGTTCAACTCCTTATTCTACGTTCACTGTTTTAATTTATAATTCAAATTATAATGAAACATTTGCATATTTGAAATTTGTCTTCTTTACAATAAATTTATCCTTCTTTGAAAATTGAAAAATACATTTGTATCCTTGCTTCCATTCATAATTTACTTTTAAAAACACAATGTTTATACCTAAAACCCTTTTGTTTTTACAGTTACTTTCGTTTTTCTTTGAAATGATTCATTGTAGGGAATAATTAAATTCATACGAAATTTCACATTCTAAACTTCAATACTGTATTGAATAGCTAACAATAACTAGTGGCTTCAAAGATAGATACCTCTCAGCCGTCATAATTCTTCATAGATTTTTAAATAGCATACATCAAAGCAAACTTATTCACATCCGTCTAGCATACGGTATTTTTTATAGACAGTAAGTTACGCACACGGGTGAAAATAACAAGTTCTATCCCAAGATTATGAAACCGAATGGTTCGAAATACAAGCTGGTGAACTAGATGGTGATACTCTTGCTCACACAGCTTTTTATAGCACTGGATTATTCATTTTAAAAGCAATTAGAGTAAAGGTAGAAGGACTAGGATCCTCCCCCCCCCCCCCATA
>LQRL01139438.1:0-16753 GCA_001703475.1 Hydroides elegans
TGTACTACTAAGACCTCGATATTCGGTTACGTAAAATATTGGCAAATGATCTGATATATCATTGCAAACAATACCACATTTGGAATCAACAGACAAAACAGTGGTGAAAATATTATCGATAATTGTAGCAGAAGAAGAAGTAACACGGGTGGGTTTATTTATTTGTGGGAAAACTCCATAACTGTATAACATATCAACAAACTCTTTTGTGTGTACATGATTTTCATATTTCAGTATATCAATATTAGTATCACCAACAATGTAAACGGATTTATTTTTTACAACATGTAAAAGTGTTTCAATAAAGTCTGAATAATACTGAATGTTCGAGCCTGGTACTCTATAAATGCATGATATAATAATGTTTTTACCTTTCTCAATGTGCAACTCAATAGTTATACTTTCAAGCACATCATTTATAGCAATTGAGAACTCATTTGATTTTGAGACTTTAATACTGTCATGTACGTATAATGTTACACCGCCACCTCTTTTGTCAGTGCGAATTGTATTATACATGTCGTAACCTTCGAGTTCATGTGATAAACATTCATCAACAGTGTCTAACCAGGTTTCGGAAATAGCAACGACTTTAAATTTATTTCCAATTTGTTTAATACAATTTTTAATACTTCTAAAATTTGCCTTAAGACTACGTGCATTAAAGTGGATAATTGACAAACCGTCTATATGTTTTATTTGATGCTCGACTTCAGAATCTAAATAGTATTTACAATCATGACTAATTTTATCCTGGTAAAATTCATCGCAGTCTATGTTGAATAGCGAGGAATCACTGTCAAATACATTAAATTGATTACCCTTGAACTCATTGTATATTTTGTAAACTTCGCGATTTAAATTTAAAAAAATGAAAATGCTGTGATTTTTAAATATTCTTATTAATTTTAGGTGTATTCATGCATAAAAAAGGCACTTCAAGTTATCCCCGATAAAAAAATGTTGTAGGACAATGGTAAAATACACCCTTAAAGTATATAAAACTGAATTTTGCTTATTTTTTTCCAGAAAAAGACTAAAAGTATGCTGGAAATTCTTGTTTGGTAATCTAATATTTTGATCCTTCCCAAATTAAGTAAAATAAATAGCTAATTCGAAAATTATTTTTTCGAGTTTTGAAAAGCCAAGTGGTCGATCCTTATTGATATTGGCCCTCCTACAGATGTCGTGAATGTGCCAAGTGTAGACTCTTTCAAAAATCGCATCGATAGATTTCGAAACAATTAAGATGTTGTAAATGATTATTAAGCAAAGCTGCCGTACATTAGCAGAACAAGCATTACTGTACAAGAAGTTTATTCTGATCTGGCCATAAAGGACTAAAATGACCTGTTGCCAGTATCGACATAAGGAAACTTAAACCGAGTTTGGTCGAAAATATTGAAAGGCACATCTACAGCACAATGATTCGGCTTTTAACAGTCTATCATATTTTCATTTCATTGATTGCTTGACTCTTAAAGCGCTTACAAGAAAACATCTTGTCAACACTGTCAACAGTTAACTGAGGTTTCACTTTCAATCATGAATGTATTTAGCTCTGTCGATTAATTAAAGTATTTATAATTAAGACATGGACTATTCCATGAGTTCTTTCATATAATTGATGAACCGGGTATGAATTCATTTCTATATCATTTAATTACAGTAAGAGTATAATAAAAAAAATAATAAGTCGATCGGTTATGGGCGATAAAAGAAGAACATGTTTAGGGGACTTATAAAAGTGTCTCTTACTTTGGTGTTTTAGGTTCATATGAAGCAATATATTGCTGTAGAACAGCAGGTAAACTGCTCTTTTTCGGATCAGGCATGACTTTGGTATAAAACACACCCTTTCGGTGTTAAATTACATTTGAATCATATCTAGAAGGCCATTTTGGTCTGCTTATTTACATCACATGACAGGCAGGTGTCACGGTTACCATAGCACCAAACACAGGCTATTCACTGAACAACAAATTAATCAACGACAGTTTTCTGAGCTAACTAGACACTTTTATGTCACTTAAACACATTACAAAAACATAAACGCCTCCAAACTTCTTACACTTTGGACTCACAAATTGTCGACTAGGTGACACTTATGTAAATATGTCGTCGCAAATGCTGCGAAAATTTAGGAAAAGATAGGTGGGGCTGATTAAAAAATCTTTGAGTTAATAGCCGTTTGACCTAAATATGACTAATCAAATCGTTTAGAAATGGTTTGTTGACTTTCGCACACTTTCTCTCTATATACAGACGGTACATTTTGATCAAAGCTTGGTCCAATCTGTGACCGCGTCAATATGTCATTGAAATTTTGCACGAAACGTGCACTCGTTCGATTTAAATAATATTTAAAAATACTTTTGACAAGGGTGCCCTACGACACTTATTTCAGTGTTATTTTTTTTTTTTCAAATCATATTTAACTAACCTTAAAATAACAACATTTTCCTTCTGGAAGTTAAACATGTTGCAAAGAAATGTGTTTCCTATTTTTAGTTTGCTGATCTGTTTCTTTTGTCTAGCCGAATTGGGAAATGTAACTGTTCTTTTTACTTTTACTGATTACAAACACTTAGTAAACACCTAAAAATATGATTGAAATGAAAACGGATTTAAAGCTTAACCATATGCAAATATATGACACATTACATGCATTTACATAGATAAACTTCTTTAAAAGTATACAGTTTCTAGCCATTGCTGGTAATAATTTTTGGTGCAAGACGATTTGGTTGCGTAAAATTCCCTTTAAAACAGTTCACAAAGTTTAATTCGTGGTCCATGTCCAGCATTAATCTATTCAGCTCAAATAAATGACGTTTGGGTTGTTATGATTAATTATTACACTTAACACCTCTTGCTAAGATATTAAACATTATACTTGTCAGTATACTTATATTGTGTTTTCATACTCGTTTATGATTTATCCGCAGCATTCGCTTGTGTAATATAAATTTATATATGTGCGGGCTATGAGTCAGTCATGATATTTGAAGGTCGACACACGATTGAATAAATACCTATCACAATTGGATTGGGAATTTTCCAACACGTAACCTAATTTATTTACTTTTTTTCGGATTGTTTGTAAACGATCGTTGTATGCCTCCGTGTTCCGTTGTGTATAGTCCTCCGCCGCGAAGCGGGGGACTGCCATTTTCAGTATTCTCCGTCCGTTATCAAGGGAAATAATAAAAAAAATACGTCTAAAGGGATTGTCAGACCTATGAACTATGTCCGCTTGCATATCGACACATAGAAAACTACTTTGATAGAACGAGATCACGACTGTCCCTCGAAGGATTAAATTTTCCTTTCGCACATGGAACGAACATATGTTGAGTGGATTCCGTTTTCTGTTGGCATATATAAAACATATATAGTGAGGCTGTGCTTGACAACTTATGTTTGATTTTTCTGACAATCGGAATAAATAAAGGAATTTAGCGAATGTTCGAAAAAAACGCTGATGTTGGGACTTAGTATGATTATTATGGTACTATTACGGTATTATGGTATTATCATGATTATGGTTTGTACGGACTAGCTCTCTACTATCCCTCGAAACATTGTTTTACTTTGGCATATTCATAGGACATATATTCGAACTGTTATTTTTGGGTTTAATCAAAAATTGGAACTTTGGCGATTTCTTTTTTTTTTTTTTTTTTGGACTGTGATTAAATATTTCATCTATCCTTCAAAAAAATCCGTTGGTCTTATAATTCAATTTCCTAGCAGAAGACTTGCTACTTGTGCTTAATTGAGGTTAAGCAAATTTATCTAGCTATGTAGTTGTAGAGTTTACCATGACTATTCTTGGTTTTCAATCGTTCTCAAATAACATTTTCAGAAAGACCCATATAAACTTCCATTTCTTATAAGAGTGGACTCTGGCTAACATTTGATAAAAAGTTATAAACATTTTTGCTGCATAAACCATATCGGTGGGTAGTTACAATTGTCATTTTGTTAAAAAAAGCTAAACAACTGCAAAAATGAAATTAAGAAGTGCACAATGTGCTGCATTAAAAAATATATATAATATTTTGTTATGATCTATTTCAATCAATTTTAGGAGAATGTTATTTTGATTCTTTCGACAAGATAAAAACATGTTTTCGTTAAAAGTATCGACAATCATGAAAAAATCGTACATTGGGTGAAGGTTTATCAAGGTCAGCATAGTTCCTATCAATTTTATTTTGTCTAAATCAACATTTCACAATCTTCACCAAAGATTTAATTTCTTAATAAAGAACATCACGAAGTTCAGCGAATAAAACATACTTATAACGTTCTTTAGGATATTGAAATATTAATTATGTGACTAAAATATATCGACAATAATCACCATTACATAACACTTCATGACATCCAACCTACATAGCAGTGAGCATATAATATTCATGTATTTATTTATTCAATTTATTGCGTTTTTCTATAACAGTTGATACACAATAAACATTATTTTTAATTACTTAAGAGTCGCCAGATTAGCATCCCCAGCTGTTATCGGTATCATACTCCGCGCACTGTGCACACAGATACTCGGGCGGGATATTCTCAGGGAGCACACAGTCGCGCTCATTGACTCCATAGAGCAGGCCCTCGGGACACTGATACAAGTTGGTCTCGCTCTCCTCGCACGAGTAGTACCAGGCGCAGTCTTCCTCAAGGGCGTAGTTGCCGTCGGGCTGGCCAACGCAGTATTCCTCTGTAGTGGAGAAAAGCGAAGATGTGAACGTGTAAATCGATTGCACGAAATTCGCGATTGATCCACAGGAACATGATCAGATTCTAACATATTTGAAAACATACGCGATTTTTCTATCGATTTATACTTCTTGGTGACACAAGAATATGCTTACGTTAGCAAAAAAGTCAATGTGACAGGTCGCTGATTAAAAGATTTAGCATTTAAATGTAGTTTAAATGATCAATTTAATCGCATTCATTCTATGATAAAAGAACTGACCAGAAGATAAATCATAAATCATTTGCCATAAATAATTTATATTCAGGTGTAACTTCGTTCTAGATACAAAATAATATATAAATTTATTTTTCTTCACATTACAACGCATTGACATGTGTTCAAATAAGATTTCTATGTCCCATAGCAAACTGTTAGTTGACTAACTGTCATAGTCGGGCACTTCGTTGCCGCCATCCGTTGTGGTCGTGGATTCGGTAGTGGTTGTGGGGTCAGTGGCAGGGGGCGCTTCGGTCGATGGGGCCTCGGTCGCCTCTGTGGTTGTAGTGGTTGTACTTGTGGTTGGGGTGACTGTGGTCACACTCCTGTTTAAAAGTAGAGAACGATCTGTTTAAAACTAAACATCTCGGGGCGAAAACTGATAGGTTAGGGTAGTAATAAAGTTGTAAACCATTAAAAGTGGTGGTGCAAATCTACGTTTTGTTAACAATGTGGCCACTACAATTGGTTTTCTCGTAAATATATAGAGGTAGATATTTCTTTGGGTTGCCCATTATAAGGAAGATCTTAACACAAGAAACATAAATCGAATTCATACGACTATATCAACTCAAAAATGTATTTACTCTGGGTTGTTGAGCACATTGATGAGTGGATACGCGCCCTGACCACAGAACGCTCCTGACCAATCATCCAAATCAAAGTCCCACACCATCCAGCCGGCGTAGCCACCTTCTGCAAGCCAGCTCATCTGAAGACACACAAACGTAGAGGGATGTAATAATAAAATAAATCTTAATATATGTAGATGCTCCGATGAGAATCGAATATATGATTGTGTAATGAATATTGCGTTGATTAAAAATTAAAAGGTAAAATTTGGAAAGATGATCCGAAGATGACCGAAGAACTGGTGTCTCTTCACATATGGGATACCATTTTCTCTCCTTGAATATATTAGTTATGGAAACACATAGCCTCATAAGCACAAATCCGCATACCTTGAGGCTGAGACTTTCGACGTCGTCATAGCCGACCCAGATCTCGCCGATGTAGCCATATGGCGCCATGTGCTCGGGGTGTCGCTCGATCGTGGAGGCGGCTTGATTCAGCACCACGTTGCAAACCTGTATCGCATATGGGCAAATCACTAGTTTAGTAACATTCAAAAGACATGTGGTAGATAGCATTCCCTCGGCGAGGCCAACTACATCTTATCCTATTCCGATTTATTTAGAATGGGTATAAAATGATATGATTATACTTCATATGCTTTAGGAAAAGATGGGAATTAATTGCCCGCGGGAAGTGGAATGCACAAACCGAAGGCGCAGCCTGAGGTCTGCCCATTCAACTTGCCAAGAGTAATAAATTCCTATCCTTTCCTAAAACCTATGAAGCATTATTTTTATTACATGTTTTAACAATGTATAAGATCGAAATGTTATTTTTATTTATTCGAAATATATTTGATAGAAATGGTTATCAATTCGCTTAAACCAAATAACGTATGCCTATTTATTGATGTCACTAATATGCAAACAAAAAGATTCTTAATTTATCTCTAATAAAGTATTAACTTACTTTGGAATATCAAAAACGTTTCAAAGTATTATCCTATATATGTGTAATCCATATCTAGGCTGTTTTAAACGAGGAAATATCAAACAAACGATAAATTTTGGAAACACGTTCGCGTATTGATCAATCGTATCATGACATTTCGTCAATGAACAACACACGTGACGCAAACGCTTTCTGTATAACTTTTGTTATTGTTTATGTATGACGCAACAAAAAATACGGGGAATTTATTGCCTTCAAATTGTTACTATGTATATTACAAACACAATCAGGCAGACATAATCGTCATACCTCATAATAGCTGTAGAATCCCCACTCGCGCGTCCACTCTCCAGGCTCACTAGCATTGTAGCAGGGTGCGCCCATGCCATTGTCATTAGGATCAACCAGCTTCATGCCGCGTCCGTAGGTGGGCATGCCAATGATCATCTTGTCCTTGGAGCAACCCTCGGTGTTCCAGTAGTTGGCTGCCCAGTCCTTGTGAATTGGAATTTTTATAAGTTTTGAACTAGCCTATTTAGTTGCTGTATGGGTTAGGTCTCTATAAAAGGACATTCATGTATCGCACATAGCAGTAGTGACACTAACTAAGCGCTATATTCAAACTGATAAAAATAGAATATTAGGGAGGCAGTAGACTCTACGTGGTAGCGGTGGAACGTCGAAATATTTTTTTTTACAAAGATAGTTGTTTAAGGATTAGCCTATTTAGACCGTCAAAATCGGCAGAACATCGATTATATCGATACAAAATTCCTGGAATGCTTTCAAATTAATCTCAAACATTAATAATACAGCTTTTGCTTATTTCTAGGTTGCATTAATTTGTACTACTAACCACATTGAGGTACTGTTGGTCTCCGGTCTCATCTGCACGTCCGTAGAGCGGCGAGTTGTGTCCCGTGAAGTTTTGCCACGCGCCGTTCAGGTCATACGCCATGATGCTCACAAAGTCAAGAGCCCTGAAATTGCAAATTGAATTCGTTTTTTTAATCCATTTTCACGCAAGTCTAGACTTAGTTTATGTGTGTGTACCTTTAAACTAAGTTAAACACCCTGAAAGAGGCCATCGACCTCTTTCAAAAAAAAGTTAAAAATGAATGCCGTGTTAAAAATGTTATGCCGTTTTGAAAAAAAAAATGCAAAAGGAAAAACATTTTTAAAAGGTAGGGCAATTAGACGACAGACAGACGGAAAGTTTCGCAACGCTATACGATGTTTTTTTAATTCATACAATTGTTAAGAGCATTGGAACCTCGAGAAAACTAAAATAGTTTTATCCAAGCTATTTGTGTCAGTGACGCGACAGAAAAAAGGACAATAAAGAACCAAGTGACGATATTGCGGAAATCATCATTTAAGTAACCGTGACTTGAAAAATCATTAACTAAGTACTTACTGGCAGACTTCGGGGATCTCGTATCCGGCTTCAACGGTGCTCTTGCCTGCGGCCACGGCGGCCGTCAGGTAGAGCTTGGGGTTACCCGTGGCCACAGCCTCGTTCTCGATCGCCCAACGGAATTCCTGCAACCAAGGAATGCCAAAAGGGTGTGAGGGAGGACAAAACGGTATATACGGTGAGCACATTATTTGTATTCCTGTATGTGTTATGGCTGACTCACGCAACATTGTTACCATCAACTAGGGTCATAAAAAGTGTGTTTCCTTAGCTATTTATATTTCGACAAATCATAAAAGTGTTTTTGTTTGCGCAAAATCTATCTACTTGAAACGAATCTAACCGTCAATCGTATTTGTAAAATCAAGTGAAAACAGTTCATACACAAAAAAAAACAAGGAAAGGAGGTACATAAAAATCATCCAAAAATTACCTGGACAAGGCGTGTGTATCGTACTTTATCCTCAGGCGGACTACCCCTACTACCAGGGTACTCAAAGTCCAAGTCCAATCCATCGAATCCCCATTCACGCATGAAAGCAATGGATGTGGTAATGAACTCTTGCCTGTTCTCTTGTGTTGACAACATTGACGTCATTTCATCCAGAGGCATGGTCCATCCACCCACACCGATCAAGGCCTTCTTGTCCGAACCACCGGCGTGCACGTGCTCGATGAAACGACCCCACCTGCAAACAGTAAAACCATGTTGATTCAAAATCATGGGGCCGAGGGATGATAAATTTAACAATCGAGATCAGATTTCGGGCGATGTAATTTTGTCCTTTGTATAATCAAAATAAAAACATTTTGTACAATAGTATATGGTTTCTTGCATAAATATCTGCAAGAATCTATACGCTGTTCAGCAGAGTTTTGTTCTGATCATCGGTTCCAATAAGTTTTTTGATAGTTGTTTATACGTCTGAACAGTATTATGAATTATTTGGCTATAACTTTCTGTTTGGGTTTCAATATCTATTGTATTTTTATTAAAGGATATCTTGAATTCCAAGTCTATCGCATAAATCGGCTTCTGTCTTAGTTTATTTCAAAATGACAGAGAAAAGATCAAACTTGCAAAAACAAAAAGGGTTTCTTACATTTCCTCGTCGTTGTACTCATAAGGCACCAATATGTTGTCCTCAAGGAAAGCAAAAGCGAAGACAAAATACTCGCTGAGGCTCACATCGATGTCTTCAGGGAAGAAGGTGCCGCCTTCAGGTCGGTACTGGGCCCAGTTGGTGTAGTACCCGACACGCTTCAGTTGACCTGCAAAAGGATAGAATCTATGTACTATATTTCTTGTTTAAACAATCATGCTTAAAGCAGCACATTATAACCATTGCATCAAACTGTTTTCACAGTTGCCTCTTAGTGAAATATACTCAATTCCCTCTTTTGCGAAAGAAAATTCATTCAGGCGAAATACTTGTTCTTCAGTATTCATGCAAAACTCTTGTGTTTCTCAGTGACAAGTTTGAAACAATTAAATTGATATCGAGAACAGAAAATAGTGTTCATTGTTAAATTTAAATATTTGAAAAACTAAATTATGACCTCAATAAAGAAGAACCCTTTATTTTTTATTTAAAAATAGTATTTTAATTCTTACCAAAGCATGTCTGAGCGCAGACAGCTACACATAAAATCGCCAAAAGTTTGTTCATCTCTGCGAAATGCAATCTATCTGCCCCACCAACTATCCTTCCTTGCCTAATTTATTCCGTAAGGAGCTTATCGTGACCATAATCGTAAGATTAGGTTTCATGATCAAAACGGTATCTAATCTATGTTACCTGTAATCCTGGGATAAGCTATCGGTCAACCGTAGTTTATTAGGTGATACTTTTATCCCTAACATCTGTGGGGTCAAGGCATCAAGCAATAAGTCAAACCCATCCTCGAGAGTGATATGTGTCATGTTTCATAAATCACCTTTCCGGTAACTGCGATTGCATTCGGAGATAGCTTCCAGTGATACAGAATAGTATTGATCTACGTATCTGGATGTACCGAAAAATACCTAACGTGAAGAACTGAACATAGGCGTTACAAAAGAACAATGGTTGCATAAAATGTCATGAATTAGAACGTTTAAAAGCGAGTCACGGACTCAACTAGAAGTATCAAACAGCTCTGATTGTGAAAAACAAACGAGACACCTTCAGTTGATTTAAGTTTATGAGTATAATGCACAAACCTATACTACTTGTACATATGATTTTTAGCATATGAACTGAATCTCTTTCCTTGATTCGAAGAGTTCGCGCGTACAAAGCCACTTGTGTTTAGTTGAAGAGAAACACCTGAGTTTAACATGGCTTTAAATGACTATTTTTTTAAAGCTAAACGTGTAAAAATCCTCGTTGCATTTCTACCTGTACAAGTTATTCCTAGCATTTAAAATGAATCCCTTTATAGGATTGTGAGGTCTAGCGCGTATACACTCATTCATAAGTACCCAGACTGTGAACCGTTTCTATATTTTTAATTTTTGAAATGTTGGCGTTGACCACTTTCAATATTAGTTGAATCTTTCGATGAAAACAAAACGAATTAAATCGACCAACCAAGGCATTTCGGAGATATAGCACGTACAAGCTTAGTGTGACGGACGGGCAGACAGAGGCAAATCCCATAGACTTAGGGTTTAATAAAGTATATTTTACCTGACGTTATTAATACGTCAAATAGGTCCATTATCAATGTTAAGCAAATGATTCTATAAGAAAAACATATATACGAATTCGCTTCATGATAAACCATTCGTAATATGTTCGGAGTCGATAAAAATTTCATTTAGTGCTTTAGGTATGGAACCCTTCAAATATATAATTATTTATATATACTCTCGTTAACCTGAACCTACTCAGGGCAAATCGGTTCTGATTGAATGATGGATCCGTTTCACAGTACTAATAGTCTAATGGTTTGAAGGACGGTTTGAAGGTACATCAAAGGGAGGGCGCTTCAAACCAAAACAGATATCGTGTATGGCGCCACGACCTGAAGTAGTTTGAAGAAAGATTTGAATGTTAGTTCGAACTGTGTAGACACACCCTTTATGTCGGTTCCCTTCAAAGGATATTTGCGATTAAACGAATTCCTATTAACGATAGTTCACTGCATTTACATGTAATACAAATTATGCGAAACCAAATTATGAAACTCTACTTGATAGCTCACTTTTTAAATGGGCATCTGCTTTCATTGATCAACGTGTATATTCAGCACCCTTCAGTTAGTTTACAAAGACCAAAATGAACATCAATAAACAAATAATGTCAAAAGGGTAAAAATATATACAAGAACATTTATGAAATACGCTTTTCAATTACTACTTACAGTGTAAAAAATGAGCTTAATCTACACTATTGAAAATATCAATAAAAAAGGAATACCCCGTGTTTGTTAAAATTGTTCATCCCATTATTCCGATCTTTAATTAAAAATTCAACCGTTTAAAAATATTTTGCATCAGTACACATTGATAATATGAAGACGCATTCTTGGTGATATGTTCTGGTCAACTATGGTTGCCACCAAAGTCATAATAATCGAGGGTCTCAATCTGCTCTTTCAGGTAATTTTCCCACACACTATTGACCACTCTGACCATATGAGACTACCGCTATTATATATACGTAGAACTACGTGTCAAGTTCATTATATTATAGAACTTATGAGTAGGGCAGAATCCCGGTCAAAAAGTCCCCGGACATTAAGTCCCCGGACATACATTGGTAAAGTCAAGACTTTGGCAACAAAGGGCATGAAGTCCCCAGGCAAAATAAAACTTAAAACATTTATTTTCATCTTCATTAAATGTATATTTGAAGTTATAGAGTCTTAAATGATACTTAATCGTTATATCAAATAATATTGAGAAATCATGTCCTATGTTGCCAACATCGTGACTCTATGTCCAACGATTTTTTTTGTCCGGCGACGTTTTGACCATAAACCGAAGGGCAGCATCTTATCTGAAGCACTGTGATGCGCTTGGTTTCGTTTTATTTTGTTTCTTTCCTTGATTGTACACATGGTTATTTTACAGAATCCCATTTTACATGTATTTCGATTATAATTGTATCACACGTAATTCCTGATAAAGATACATTTTTTACATTGCTTATCTAGGTTATAAAATTTTAGCTTAAGACAAGGTCTGATAAACTGTCCATCAACCATATGGCCTACCTTACAACAAATTTTTTTTCAAATTTTTTTAGCTATGTCTAACATAATATCAACGTCTAACAAGAATTCCGTTTTATTTTATTTCAGCTGTTTTCAACTACGAAATTCGTGTTTTGTGTTGAAACTGTAATGACAGGATGACAGCATTTTAATAAAGAGTTTCTTTGAGTATATTTCACAGGAACATGAGAGAACCAGCGATTGATTTATTTTGTCGGTTCTGAACAATTTCTATGAGTAAAATAAATAAAAATGGCACAAAAGAAAACACTAAAGCATATACTAGATTTTTTTTATTCCATAAATCACACACAATCTCCATAACTTATCTGATGTCACTCAATTGAAGGCAAATATAGGATGTAGCCGGGCCTGTGGATGCTCAGAAAATTATATTCTCGGTGGCATCACTGTAAAATATCAAAACATCGTCAAGTTTATACAAATAGGTTTATTCATAACTATGTTATATTTTGATTCTTTAATAAACAAAACTAAATGTTTTGATAAAAAATGTTTTCAAAAATATTTCGCGAAAATATGGAACTTAGTCAGTTCCACAGAATGTCCAAATACGTTTACAAGTCAGGTGATATTTCTACATTTGCGTAAAAATCTCAAAAGACAGAGTAATTATTCAGGTATTTAATCTCGCTGATTTCTGGCGTCTGTAATATTACTTATAATGTACAGGACCACATTTGAATTCATACTTTCTTCAACCTTCAACGCATTTTTAAAGTTATTAGAAATTGGCGTTCGTTTAAGGCTAAGGATAAGCGGAGAATATCGGTCCTGAACTGTATTTGATCAACCCATTTAACATAGAATATGTTAATGATCAAACGTTATTATTACATGCTTGACGTTGTTTTTATAAAGAAAACATAAAGCGAGCCACTGGGCTTTCCAAAAGCCGTATTTTCCCGGTGACGCAATAATTACGTCACAATGCTAATTTGCATATGACGCCGCATTTTTTGCGTCATTGTTGTTTCTAACGTTATCCTCCCGGGTGTCATGCCGATTGTGGTTACTTGTTATGAAAATCCATATTTATGGTTTTGAGTATTACGCTGGGCCTTATATATAAGTGCAAGCTAACCATACAAGCACAAAAAGCATACATGTATTATTAAAATAATATTATTCCTTTGCCCTTACCGTGTGGCTCGGTTAAGTGCGTTCATCAAGGGGTAGGTGCCATTGCCACAGAAGGTGCCCGTGAAGTCGTCATTGTCCAACGACCACATCATCCAGCCCGCGTAGCCCTCGGCCACCAGCCACTCCACCTTTAAAGAAGACGGAACATATGTACATATTTAAAATCTAAGCAATGTTTAATCGTGTTGTTATCTTCAAAGCATAATACATGTATTTTTTGACGGTCCTTTATTTAATAACGTATGAATTATCCGTATTTAATACTTTTCAATACTTTATTAAAATCTTATCCAAAAATAACCATCTATACAAGTATGTCTGACCTTTCCAGTGAAGCTCTGAATATCGTCATATCCGACCCATGTGTAGCCGAGGTAGCCATAGGGCACCATGTGCTCGGGCTCCCATTCTCTGTTCATGCCAGCAGACAAAAATTCGCAGATCTGCCGAAAACAAAGATACATTTGTATATCATGGACATTGAATGAAGACTATGTGCTCTACTAAAAGAATCGTTTTAAGATAAAGATTAATGGATTTCATCGTAAAAATTGTTATTATTCTTGATGTTTTTCGAGTCATTCTGTATAAATTTTCAGTCTTTTAAATTAACCCGAACGAAAAAAATTCAAAACGTTACAAATTCAATGGCATCACTAAACTAGAAATGTGTCCGTTGGAGCACGAATGGCCCGCTACTTAAAAAGTTGAAGCGCCATTACGGGTTGGCTTTCTAGAAATTTCGCGGTATTCGAGACATCTATCGAGGGCCGAACCGGATGTCGGGTGTGTATACCATCATAATATAAAACAATGAACTATCTATATAAGTTCCGACTCAAAACGTTGACGCGGCGTTACAGTTTGGCTTTCCAGAAATTTCGCGATATTCGAGACATTTATCGAGCGCCGAACCGGATGTCGGGTGTGTATACCATCATATTTTACAGTGATGAATCATCTATATAAGTTCCGACTCAAAAAAAAAAAAGCGCCATTACGGGTTGGCTTTCGAGAAATTTCGCGATATTCGAGACATTTATCGAGCGCCGAACCGGATGTCGGGTGTGTATGCCATCATACTATATACAACGATAAACTATCTATATAAGTTCCGACTCAAAAACGTTGAAGCGGCGTTACGGCTTGGCTTTCGAGAAATTTCGCGATATTCTAGACATTCATCGAGCGCCGAACCAGATGTCGGTTGTGTATACCATCATACTATACAACGATGAACTATCTATATAAGTTCCGACTCAAAAACGTTGACGCGGCGTAACGGTTTGGCTTTCGAGAAATTTTGCGGTATTCGAGACATTTATCGAGCGCCGAACCGGATGTCGGGTGTGTATACCATCATACTATACAACGATGAACCATTTCTATACGTGCCGACTCAAAAAAGTTGAAACGCTGTAACGGAAGGACGTGGTTGTTCCAATGGGGAGGGGTACAACTTACATTTTCCGGGCAAACCGGAAGAGCTAGGTCGGTCAATAAGGATAGGAGCACATCTTAAATATAGGTGTAGTCTATTCCAAAATGTTTTGCGTTGATCGGTTGAACCCCATGGACGTGTTTATTACACATAACCAAGAAAAATAACTGAAATGTTGTGTGAGGCCATTTCCTATGACCCCGGGGGCAAACCGGAAGAGCTAAGTCAGTCACAAGGACATCTTCAATATATATATAATCTATTTCAAAAGGTTTTACGTTGATCGGTTGAACCCCCTAGGACAAGAGCATTGCACAAAACTAAGAAAATCAGTAGAAATGCTGTGTGTGGCCATATTCTATGACCCCCCGGGGGCAAACCGGAAGTGCTAGGTCGGTCACAAGGGGAGGTGCACATTTTCAATATATATATAATCGATTCCAAAGGGTTTCAGATCGATCGGTTGAAAACCCTAGGACGAGTTCATTACACAAAACATAGCATATATCTGTGAAATGCTGTGGGTGGGGCTATGTTCTAAGACCCCCCGGGGCCGAACCAGAAGAGCAAGGTCGGTCAAAAGGGGAGGTGCACATCTTCAAGATATATTTTATCGATTCCAAAATGTTTCAGGTTGATCGGTTGAAAACCCTAGGACGAGTTCATTACACAATACATAGCATATATCTGTAAAATGCTGTGGGTGGGGCCATGTTCTAAGACCCCCCGGGGCCGAACCGGAAGAGCCAGGTCGGTCAAAAGGGGAGGTGCACATCTTCAATATATATATAATCGTTTCCAAAAGGTTTCAGGTCGATCGGTTGAAAACCCTAGGACAAGCTCATTACACAAAAATTTTGCGTACGACGGCCAGACGGATGGACGGACGGATGGACGGACGGACGGAGGGACGGACGGACACCACCTCGAACTCAGAACTTTCAATTATATCAAAAGTCGTTTTGATACCCATAGATACCATTTCCGATGAAAACAAAAAATGCACGCACGGACAGGGCAAAACCTATATGGCCCTCTGACTATAGTCAGGCGGGCCATAAAAACTAAAATAACACATATATACATGTAAATATAAAATCAGTGGTTATAAATAACTTAAATAACACACATTTTTTAACCATAATATGAATATTAAAAATCCAAAACAATCACCTCATAATAGCTGTAGAAACCGGGCACGCCCGTGTAATCACCAGCATCACTAGGTCCCTCGCAGTCGGCGCCCATGCCATTATCGCCGAAGGTTGAGAGCCTCACTCCGCGGCCGTAGGCTGGCATGCCCATCACGATCTTTTCCTTGGGGCAGCCCTGCTCGAACCAGTAGTTGGCTGCCCAGTCCTAGTGAAAGAGTTTGAAAATTATCGCGGATCGCGTCGGTGAAGCGGGTTAATATTAGTTGTCAGTTGATTATTTTTGTTCAGCTTACTGTTTATTATCAAAGTATAGGTATCTAAATAAATCGGCATGTTATCATGAAAAATAGGGTCTCGATTTCGAGTATCTTAAGATAATTTTAAACATAACCAAACTTTGTATATCCCTACAACACAGTAAACCGATGTTTTGAAACATGTCTTGCTTTAAATCCGTAAAAATAAATCCAGACCTAGTATAACAAATATAGACACAAGTTAACACTTAAATCTCCACTTACGACGTTGAGGGTTTGCTCCTGCGGGGTCTGATCTTCGCGTGGGTAGAGCGGCGAATTATGCGATGTTCCGGACAAGCTGCAGCTCTGCGTCATATCGTATGACATGACGCTAACAAAGTCCAGGTTACTGAAATATTAAACATAGGCATCAGAGATGCAAAGCCCCCAGCCTATGCAAAACATTCTTTATCACGAATATTTGTCGATTGAAAGAAGCAGGTCAAAAGAAAAATCTTTCTTACAACGTCTTTCTTACAACGTCTTTCTCACAACGTCTTTCTCACAACGTCATTTTCACTACGTCTTTCTCACAACATCTTTCTCACAACGTCTTTC
>LQRL01139438.1:16763-35781 GCA_001703475.1 Hydroides elegans
ACGTCTTTCTCACAGCGTCTTCCTCACATCGTTGCCCTTACATAATCATCCACACAACGTAGTCCTCACAACGTCACAATATACGCGTTATCTTTCCGTGCAATACAGATATCTCAAAATATCTCAAATTCGACTAAGTTCGAACCCCCGTAATTTCGCAATTTTCGGTCGATCAAACTGAAACCTCAACGTTGCACATCGCAATATATATTCTTCCACCGTGTGAAGTTTCAGAACCCTAGTACAGAGGCTTTATACCCAAGTGCCGCGGACAAAGTGTTGTATAAATATCTCAAAATATCTCGAATTCGTCTTAGTTCAAACCCCCGTAATTTCGACAATTTTTGGTCGATCAAACTGAAACCCCAACGTTGCACATCTGCAGTATATATTCTTCCACTATGGGAAGTGTCAGAACCCTAGGACAGAGGCTTTATACCAAAGTGCCGCGGATAAAGTGTTGTATAAATATCCCAAAATATCTCAAATTTGTTTAAGTTCAAACCCCCGTAATTTCGACAATTTTTGGTCGAACAAACTGAAACCTCAACGCTGCACATCTGCAATATATATTCTTCCACTGTGTGAAGTTTTAGAACCCTAGGACAAAGGCTTCATATCAAAGTGCCGCGGACAAACAACTGCATCTCAAATGTTAACAGACGGACGGACGGACGGACGGACAGACGGACTGGGGGATAGCAATAGCCCTCAGCCAAATTGGTTGGCTGGGGGCTAAAACTGGTTTACAGGATAAAGAAGCATGTATGTGAGAATAGCAGTAGCATAAGTCAAACTTTAAGAAATACTTGATGGTAATTTTAGTGTATCATTTTGATCTTACATACCTTTCACCAGAGACTAGAAGTCTTGAAAAACACACTGTGCTTTGTCTGTGTTCAAGCTCTGCTTCATTTTACATCAATGCTGTTCTCCGCTACTCATTATCGTTAGAATTCAATAAACAGAAATTGGACTAAGTTGAACGTTTAAGGTTGAAATTAAACAGAGAATATCATCGAAGGACCATATTTCCTGCTATCCATAGCCATTTCTGAATATTTAGGAGATTTTTATTTTATTTTTGCAGACTTAAGGTTAAAGATAAGCTGCGAAGAATCATGTCTGTGTTCTTTGAAAAGCCCATCGGGACCTACCTGCAGAAGAGCGCCACGTTGTAACCGGCGTCAATGATATATTGTTCGGCCGACACGGCGGCAGTGAGGAGCAGGGCGGGCTGGCCAGAGCTGATTGCCTCTTGGTCGATTTCCTCGCGGAATTGCTGAAAACGTTACATGTGGGCGTAATGCCTTAATTTGATTGCTCGCAAGTTAATACCACAGCGATCATATAACATATATTTTCACCAACCATATTTCATTTTGAATAAAGATATAATGGCGTTTTGCACATGTATCGGAAGAACTATTTACTTTATGAAATACTTTGCATATAAAAATATATGTGAGTAAATGGTAGTTTCATAAACATCTTTCAATGCCTTTAACATATATTCCATTATCAACATATGCCTGAACAATACCTGCACAAGCAGTGTGAATCGGTTCTTGTCCTCCGACGGGCTTTCGCCACTTCCGGGATACATAAAACTCAGATCCAGACCATCGAAACCATAGTAACGCAGCAGTGCGATGGACGAATCAATGAACTCTTGGCGGTTGGTTGCGGAGGCGAGCATGTTGGTCCACTCGGCCACGGGGCAGCTGTATCCGCCCACGCCGAGGAGGGCTTGCTTGAAGGGGTGCACGCGGTCGATGAAGCGCTCCCACCTAAGGGTGCGAGGAGTGAGGAAGGAGGGAATAAGGTGTATATCGATAAATTTGAGTTGAGTTTGAAGCATGGAAGTCAATAGCGGGCTTTAAGGTCTATAGGGCCAAATTGAACGAATACAATATAATATATTGAATGTAACACTAAAATATCGCTTTCGAGAGAGCGGAGAAAAGAGCTGTTGATAAAATATCAAAAATACACGCTTCATCTACGGTATAATAACGTAAAAACAATTGGTTTCGTACTAACATGTCGACATCGTTCCATTCGTAGGGAATAATATGGTTGTCCTGAATATGCGCATAGACGAACATGAAGGTGTCAGCGAGGCTTACATCGATGCTCTCGGGAACGAAAGAGCCCTCATCCGGTCGGTACTGCGACCAGTTCGTGTAGTATCCCACACGCCTCACCTGGCCTGACAGAGAGAAAACAAGTTTACTTTTATGTAGGACTTGGGAAATAGTTTATTTCCTAAAATAGGGATGGTAGGGGAGGATGAGGTAAGTTGACCCACCTGGGAAAGAGTCTGGATTTTCTCCTAACTTGTGTGATATAAAATAGGGAATATTGTGGCTGTACTTAAGTATGCACACTAGGTTGATAAAATGCGACATGGCTTTGAGGTACCTCTTTATCCAGAAAAGATATGATAGTTTTAACATTTCTGGCAAATGGGTCATCTTACCCCACAAAATGGGGCAAGTTGACCATGCTATGGGGTAAGTTGGCCCATTGATATTTTTCTACGTTTATATTTTTTGTAGGAAATATTTACGAACTAACACAATAACTTGAACATTTAGTAATTATTATCCAGTATATTACTACCAAATATTTGGTAAAACATAGACAAAATATCATATTTTACTCAAGTAGACAAATTAAACCTTCTTCAACAATGTTTTACTTCATATAAATTAAATCTATGTTGACAATCATGCTCATATAGACCAATCGGTCTTTCTTTAGCAATTTATGCTTATTCGCATCGTCATAAATATCAAAAATAAGGTTCGCTTCAAGAATTTCGAAAATCCTAACTTGTTGATAGCATTGAGTGGTAATCATAGGAATTTCCTTTTTTGTTTCAAGCAATGTCTTATTATTTAAATTATGTTTTGTTCATTATTTTGTTGATCATTTTCTTAGTATATGATTGAGGTGGACATATTTATTATATAAACCACTATGGATATCAACATTCATATTAGATTGCTGTCAAAAAACACCAACCTTATGACTTGAAGCTGGGCAACCCTCGATTTTTTTATCAACAGAACACAAAGCTGTAATATATCGCTTTTACCACTTAAATACATAATATACGGGTTGGATAAACGTTTCTTTTATTATTAGACTTAATTGTTAAATGATTTCTTCTGTTTGAAATACGTTGACCCCCTGGTCAACTTACCCCAACCAGGGTGGTCAACTTACCCCAACCAGGGTGGTCAACTTACCCCACTCTGACCTCAATCACAAAATCACGTTTTGCTCATAACTTGTGTATATTTGCTCTTTTATTCTTTTGTACAATTGTATTAAATACCCTAATACATGTATTCAATAAGTTAAACCTACTTTTTCAATGCACATAAACGCAAATGCACATAAATGGCCAATATGTTAAAATTTACTTTTTTTGGGTGTAAAAGTGTTAAACACTATTTTCTTCAACATGCGCACTTGCGAGGACGACTTGATAACTTAGACGTATGTTTTATCGACCGATGTACATATCTAGAGCCATGATTTGTCAATTCTTAATTGCGTTATATGAGAAGTCATGCCTGGGTCAACTTGGACGCATGGTCAACTTACCTCATCCTCCCCTACACGTAAACAGCAAATATTTGCTGAATTCGTTAAATTTGGTGAATTTAGTAGTTTACACGCAGCACCTAGCCTCACAAAGAGACATAACTACATGCACATATTTTTTACTTTAAAGGAATCTCAAATACATGAATTTGTAAATATGGATTTTAAAAACCAATTTGCTATTACTTACAGCTAATTATACCCTCATACATGTACATACCGCTTAAAAATACCATCATTTGCGGATTTACATAAAAGATGGTATTTGTAAATGTAAATTCGCAAATGACTTTATTTGACTTGAACGTGGGACCCGAATTTGTGAATTTGATAGTACAAAACTAGACAATGATTATTAATTCATTAAAATAAATGTTACCTCATTTATATGTTGAAAAAATATGGCTGGAAATACATCAATGAATATTTTTTTTATTTATATACGGTATTCCATTTATCAAATCGCCTTGAAGTATTGTATTTTGCTAAATAATTGAATTCAAAAGTACATGAATAAGCATTTACTTACCTATACATGTCTGCAAATACAGCAATGCTCCAACAAAAACTAAAAATGTGTTCATATTGTTATGATCTTACGGTCTTTCAAGCTAGAATATCTTCTGGTATAGTTTGTAATATATACTGCTACCAAATTATTAGGCCAGATAATAAGGTTATCTCTTAAAAGTTTATCTACAGTCGTCTGCTTATTGCATATAAAATCAATTATAATATATTAGAACGAACAACTTAATCGATCTTTTATTCCAGTTTTTTTGTTGAGTCAGCTTAGATAACATCAACGTCATTTCAGATAACGATCTTAATTACGAAATCACTAAGTGTTTATTGGCTAACCACGAGATAAAAAACTTTCAATGTCTAACAGGATTCAATGATATGGTACATTTATATATCAAACATTGTGATTAAAATCTAACGTGTAACTTGTTACATAAGTTCAAATGTATTTCAAAGATAAGTCTTTTTCTTTTTTGATAAATATTTCTAGGTTCCTATAAATTAGTTTTGCCTAAAAGTGACCTGATATAAAACCAAAACATTAATCAAGCGTATAAAATAAGGAATACAGAGATGTATGATCAATTTTATCCAGTTCATCAATTATGTTTCTTAACAGTGAGATAAAAAGTTGTTTTTAAAAATGAAAGACATATTTTACATTTGACAAAGTACTTTTCTGGCATGGAACTGGAAAACTGATTAAACAGTACACTCACTGAGTTTCTGGACCATGAACCAATATACGGACTCAACACACCGATAAACTTATCTCTTACTCAGTTCATAACATGCATATCCGCGTAACAATCACACTTATATTGACATGTGTTTGTGAAATTCGCATCTGTTTGTACCATAAAATTTCCCATCATTACGTATTTCTTATTTAAAATGATTTGATTAAGCTATCGGCAACGTCGTAATAACTGACCATAAGGGAATGGTGTTCCACAGGTTAATCGGTTCATTTAGATGTGTATCGGTACGAGAACCTTCTTGAGATTTAATGAATATGAACTTCCTAGTTTTTGAAGCCAAACCTTACAAAGTATAAAATGAATCAACTACCAATGAACCTGTATAAAATCCTCAATTATATGTTCTCAAGCTTTTCTTAACACATGTATATTATTTTTTTAAAGATAATTTTAAGATAAGAATAGGTCGAGAATCGAAATAAATATGAAATAGAGCTGGATTGCACTAGATATTTCAATTTACCGTACATATATATTCGACATATAAAAAAACATTTGTCATTGTTCTTTACAATGGTCTTGATCATACATATGTTTTTGCAAACGTGTTACATCCCTTATAGAATGGGCAAACATAGTACTCTTTCGAAAAAAAATGCAATATTGTCTGCATACAAAAACGCTACATAAATACACACTTCATAAATATATAATTTTTATCATAACTATACGCTGTATATTCAATTATGACATGTTGGTCCGTTTACTGAGCTCATCAATAAGAGTTTTGAGCTTGTCCCTGTACTGAGTGACGTACCCGGGCGTAATAACCTCATGCAAGGGTGCAGGCGCATCACAATTGCTGTTCCGCGCACTGAACTCCAGACTAAGCTGTTCCGTCACGCAGATCACGTATACACCACAGTCGCAAGCTGATATCAAACCAAAAGGGGAAAATGCTAAATGGTTTATCAATGCAGAGAGCGTATTCGCTATACATAATTATTACATTCAGGCCGTATTGTAAAACTATGTGTTTTTTGCAAAGTGTCAAACAATGTGAACAACATACTCACATAGTTTTTTTTATTGGCATTAACTAATTATGCAATTGGAATACAATCAATTTGCCAGGGAAAAGTCATTACTTACAATTCGTTTGTTGGGGCGATGATTTTGATACAACAGGAATATCTTTACCTACAACAAACATATAAACTTGATGTTGAGGACACACATACCTGTTTTTGATACAAAAAAATAGCTTTGCGAACCAATATTCAATTGAAAATTCGGGAAACTGATGATTTACTATTTGCAACCACATTTAGATACATGTAATCTAAACCGCGCCTGAAAACAGTTTTCATAAAATTCACAGCAAATCATTTGATGTTTGATTAACCGAAACTAAAAGAAAAGAACAAAGCTAAACTCTTATTATTTCATTAACAACATAAATGCCTCATTAGCAATCAGAGTGATTGGCACAATATTCTAGAGAAGTTGTGCAAAGGTTAGGTCTTTAATCCTTATCTAATTATCATATCAGTCAAAAAAATTCTGCAAGGTTAGTTCAGTCCACATCAGATTTGAGAAATTCAATAAGAACTAAAAAATTGAAAGAACTTAAAAAGGACTTATCACGGAACTGACCGAGAAGGGCAGGAGAGAGCTTTCGAGCGAGATCACGTGCGGCGTAAATGTTGCCATTGCCAGAGGAATCGTAGTGTTGAAACTGGCCCTCGGCCCTGTTGTACACGAGCAGACTCCTGTGGGCACAATATAAAGACAGTGGTTTTAATGTGTAGATAACAATATATAAGTATAGTGTATTTATATTATATGAATTGTGTACGATTTCAGTGTAAATAAAGGTGAAAGCATCTATTTGCTAGGTATAAATTCAGACCACCCTGTGATGATCCATAATTAACCTCAAACGCCTAGTGTTTGAAACGATTAAAGAGGACACCTTTTTGAATTCTAGTTTTTTGTATAAATTTATGTAATTACTTTTAACTTTACCAGTGCGTGCCTCCCGTTTCTTCTGCACTCTGCTGATCGTTGACGGCCAAGAACACAAGATCTTTGTTAGTTAGTTCAAGCGGCTCAACGAATCCCTTCACATCGCTATCTGTGACATGATATCGAAAGAAAAATATGAAGAAATTATCTTTATGAATGGCATCATCGACAGAAATTTATTTGAGACTCTAGGATTTAATTTGTGTACTCAATGATGATACAGTATTTCATCTTTTAAAGCTTATGTGGTTGAACGGCATTGCTATTTTTTGTTGTTGTTATAATCCGTCTTCACATGTTTTTATCCGAAGTGTTTGCTTGACAAAACATATTTTCATTAAATGGGTTCAAGGAGATAATCAAATTAATTAAATTGAGGGTGTTCATAACATTTCATATATATAGCATAAATATATAACAAACCTAATAATCAAAAATTGATAATGAGCCAAACTACGACCTTACCAGAGGCTAGCTTGATAAACTGTGTAACATCTGGCGAAATATATGCAATGCGGTCCGCATGTTTTTCGAACTTTTCTCTCTCGAAGTATCTATAACAAGAAAGCTTTCCATTCTTTCTAATTATAATAAAATACTAGAAGGTCAGTGACCTTGGATCCCACGTGAACTTCAACAATTCTTATATGCAGGATGGTCAGTTTTAACTAAAATGCTTTTGAGAGGCAATTGACAGGACCAGTGAAGTAAAAAGATAATTTTATTACAATAAATTATTCTTCTATAGGCACATTCCAGATACTTTTGAGACAGGCTGACAAGGCCAGTGAAACAAATATATCATTTGACCTACATAGCAAATATGCTTATATAAGCACGATAACTTTTGTAAGTCAATTCCAAATGCACCAGGCTCACCAGATAGGTGTTAACACATCTCTATTAATTTGCGGATTAATATGATATAAGCATGATTGCTTATAAATATGCTTATATAAGGATGATTGCTTATAAAATCACACGCAAAATGTTTTTGGAGGGCAGCTGACGAGACAAGTGAAAAAAAATATCATTTTACTTATCTAAAGAATAATTTGCTTATATAAGCATGTTTGCTTATATAAGTACATACCACGTACTTAAATGATAATATCTTATATCATCACCCACATTTCCTCACCTGAATATGAACTTTTCGCTACATTTTAAAGTGCTCCAAAATCGACAATTTTCAACCTATCGAGATGACACTATGACGAGGCACGACTTCAGACCTTGGTTTATATGTGTATTAAATTAAAAAATCTCTCGCTCAATTCCTTCATACCAAACCTGCATGCACAAAGTAGTTAACATCCGGTGAAAATGTTAAAATCGACAATTTTCTAAGTACTCTAGAATCGACAATTTCAACCGATCGTGATAAAACCTTGACGAGGCACGAATGCAGACCTTGGTTTATACGTGTATAGAAGATGAAAGCTCTAGCTCAATTGCTTCAGACCAAACCTGCGTGCACAAAGTACTTAACATCCGGTGAAAATGTTAAATTCGACAATTTTCTAAGTGCTCCAGAATCGACAATTTTCACCCGATCGTAAAAAAACTTTGACGAGGCACGTCTTCAGACCTTGGTTTATACGTGTATAAAATATGAAAGCTCTAGCTCAACTCCTTCATACCAAACACGCCTGCACAAAGTACTTGGCATCTGAAAAAAAGTTTAAAATCGACAATTTTTAAAGTGCTCCAGAATCGACAATTAAACGAGGCACGACTTCAGACCTTGGTTTATACGTGTATAAAATTTGAAAACTCTAGCTCCACTCCTTCATACCAAACTCGCCTGCACAAAGTGCTTGGCATCTGAAAAAAAAGTTTAAAATCGACAATTTTTAAAGTGCTCCAGAATCGACAATTTTCACCCGATCGAGATACAACCTTAACGAGGCACGACTTCAGACCTTGGTTTATATGTGTATACAATTTGAAACCTCTAGCTCAACTCCTTCATACCAAACTCGCGTGCACAAAGTACCCTATATCAAGCGGGACAGACAGACGGACGGACGGACAGACTTTACCCTATATCCCCTCTTTTTCAAGGGGGATAATTAAAGTAGAATAGAACCTCGTTAACTCGAGGTCCTCGGGAGTTCAGATTAACCTAGAGTTACCCATGAGGTCGAGTTAACCGTTTTATAATACATGTACAGGGTTCGACATAAGGAAAAATTCATACTCGCCAAACTGGCGAGTAACTTGATTTTGTACTCGCCAAATCCAAATATGCTTAAAAAGTCATGTATAACAAAAAAGTTAAGTTTAAGGATTTTGTGGTCTCTTTTGCGACTTGCCTTTATTAAAAATGCATGCAAAGCTTCCACATTGTTCTAAAAGCTGAACTAGAATTACTACTTTTCTTAAAGGGCCCTATTTGCGAGTATTTTCTATCTAGTGTTACATAGAACTTTCATGGGAGTACTCGTACCTATTTCAAAGTTGAAATATCATTGTGAGTAAGTTTGTACATTATAAAGGTCTATTTTACTAATATCTGAACTCTTAAACTTCTGTGAAAGTATGGGCGATCAATATATTGTATGTTTCCATAGTGAGCGGCGAAGGCGCGAGCTTGAAAAATTCAAAACAAAGACAATCATGGCTTAATCATACAATATGTCGCAATAAGAAGAGTAACTGTGGCAGGCAAGGCAATTGAAATTGAATATAATTGTCTTAATGATTTATTTTTTTCGAAATCACCTGGCGGTTTTCAACGAGTCGGACAAATGTGACTGAAACCATATTCCCCTTACATTGTTTCAATAGCAATAACGATATAATGAGCGACTATGCTTAGTCAAAAGCTATAAACGTTCAATTATTGTTATAATGACTGGAACTACTCAATGTTTGGTTTTCGTGCATTACATTCTTGTATATTGAGCCAGTTTGTAAAAGTTTTAAGATCGTGAAGTAAAGGTGCTGATATAAGGTCGCCTTATTTATACTAATATTACGAGCGCCGTAGGCGCGAGCGAAATTTTTAATCGATATTTAAAGATATAAAAGATATTTGGAATAGATATGATTAGTATGAATATTTGAGTGCATATTTAAATTTGGCGAGTAACTTTTATTTCGTACTATTAATTTTTCACTCGCCATGGCGAGTTGGCGAGTGCTTATGTCGAACCCTGCATGTAGTACTAATATATGGGACATGGGAATTGAGTTAACTCGTTATTCGAGTTAACCGTGCTCGAGTCAACGAGGTTCTACTGTATGTCACATCACATGTTTTCTATTCAGTCAGTGAATATTAATTCAGTCTATAAACAAGTCGTTACGAGCCCTAGTTAGTACAACACGACCTATTGTTTGAGCATATAACAAAATGTTTGCTACCGCGTTATGACGTAATTTACTCCTCCCAAATACCGTGAATAATTACGTTTCGCCCTTTTAAGAATATCATCAAGTTAATTAAACTGAAAATATTATTTAGACAAACCATTAACTATATTTATTCATATTTTAAGACAAAATTCAATATTTGTGAATGAAAAAAAATCAGCAACGAGATTTGAACCCGGGACCTCTGGCATGACTGACCAGCCTCTTAGCTGCATAGGCCACACCTCCAACTGCTAATGATGACCGATTTATGTCATTATTATGTCCTTAGACGCAATTATAGATCCCAAAAATAATATGGTCAATGACCTTTCACATAGATTTTCAGTTGCTGATTTTAACAAGATCTTGTTTCTTTATATAATAATTTATGAATATGGACATTAATCAAGCATAATAATAATTCAGCGAATTTGAGGAAAAAAAGCATAGACTTTTTTGAATTATTCTTTAACACAGCTTGACAATTATTATTTCAAATTGTTAAAACAATAAAATAAATACCGTCACCAGGACAAATCAATTTAATAAATCTAGTATCTAATGGGAAAGCTATGAATCCAAACACAGCTGTCCATAATTTCATGTAAAAGATGAGTTAACCACATATTTGAGCAGCTAATCCTAGTGACGTAATAATTACGGTTTATTACGGTTTGGGTGTTCATCGTAAAGTACGTCAAAATACGGTTTGGGTATAGATGACAGACAGACGGACGGACGGATAGCCAAAATCTTAAGACCCCTAACCTTTTGTGTCGGGGTTGATTAACAAATCCTTAAACCTTCCATTAACAAAAATACACCTATCTTATCCTTGTGTCTTCACGTCTGGCTAGGTAAATTCTTTCTTATTACCTAGAACAAATCTCCTGATCAAACGCTGTATTTTAAGCCTATCCACAAGCACTAGCCCGTAAAAGAAAATGCTCATCTAAAAATTACTATTTTTTACCAGTTCTCCCGAATTCGCAGCCGGAAGTTGACCAAATTCGATGGAAACCACCCAAAGGCACATTGACAAATCAAGAGTTCTTCATAGAACCTATAACAACATCTATACAACCTTACATTCAAAAGTTATATCCTGTACAGCTCATGTACATCAAAAATCGCTATTGACCATTTTGACCAAATTCGCGATCGAAATCGAAAGGCACATCTAGCAGATCTGCACAACAAGAGCGTTCCATAGAGTCTAAAACTACATACAGTTTGTATCTACAATCCTCCGTTTAGGTTCTAGGCCATACAAACTAATGTTTTATAAAATCGCTACTTTATGCAATTTTGGCAAATCTCGCCACCGAATATGACCACAACTGTTAACAAGGGCTAAAAGCTCCGGCGGAAAGCCCACATTATTGGTTAAATTCATTCGAAAGCTTAAGAGCAAGCATTTTGATCTTTGGTTTTACATTTAATAAATTTTATTTAAATAGGTTTTCAATCATAAGGCCGTAAAGCTCCAAGGGTTGCAATCTTACTATACTTGGTAACACTTAATCATTTAATTAATGTTCTTGCAAGCTTTGTGATATTCAAATTGTCTCGCTTCTTTATATGTGGATGATGAAATAATATGGCTAAATGAATCTGGGGAAAACCCAATAAAGCGTTTTTAGCATCAGTGCCTTAGCCGCGTAAATAGTCGCCTCTGTGTGGTTACATAAAGGGAGGAGGGAAAGCGAGCAGCAGCAAAGAAAGAGAGGGAAGGGATTAAACCTGTCTACCGGTAAGGTTTATAAAAATTGGTTTGAAAGAGTCTACATGTATAAAAAGCTCCCGGTATGGAACCAAAAGGAAAGAAGGCCCTGAAATGTACAAACAGTAAGCAGTCGCCTCGGTGTGGTAACTGGGGAGGAGAGATAGAGGGAGAGAGAGAGAGAGAGTGCGTGATATAATGCACGGGCACAATCCCCCCGATTTCAGCAACTAGGACAAGAGCCCCGTGATTAAAAAAAAGTAATAAATATTTTTTTATTCGTATTGGCTCATATACTATTTGTTATAAGGTTATCAACAATCAATATTATTAAACAAAAAAACTATTAAAATACTTGATTTGCCTCACTGGCTCAAATTATTGAGTTTGTGCTGTAATCATTTACAGAAGCCCCACTTCCACATACGAAAATGGCAAATCCGATCATTTAAATTAGACGACCGTTAATGAGACACATTTTTAAGTCGTAATTAGTTGCTCATCTATCATTAGTTTGCTTAGATAAAAAAATATCATTGAAATATTAAATTAACTCAGAAAATATGTGTTTCGAAGTCTCGCGGGGCTTCTGTCCTAGCAGAAAAAATCAAGGGGCTTGTGTCCTACATGCCGGGATTGCGGCAAATACGAATGTGTATGCCAGGATTCTAGTCACATACCATTGTGGGCCCGTATTTCAAAAAGAATGCTTTTTGTTCTTTTTCTGCAAAAACACAGCGAATTTGAATAAAATAGCTGTTTTGACACTCACCCTGGTAATTTTATGAATGAACCAATTCAAAACAATGTCAAGCAGAAACATCACATGACTGAAATATGGAATGCCATTGGTCATTTAAAAATACAATAATTGGAAAAACCGAAAACATTGGCTTTTAACGGATAAAAACATGAATATGGGTGATCTCCACAAGAAAGAGCCAACTGGCAAAACGTTATTACAAAGGAAAGCCCAGTGGGCTGGGCTTTCCAAAAAGTATATATACACTCCAAGCCTTTCATTTTCGCCAAAAGCAAAGTTCATTTGACCTTCCCTCCGTACGAAGGTTATAGTCCTTACAAGCAAGCGATGAGGCCCGCAACTTTGGGGGTTGGGGCCTCAAAAGGTGTGTATCCAATAGCAAGCGATTACAGACGAACGGACACTCTTACCCAATATATAGATATCTTAGCTAGCTTATGGCTATTATGGGGTTTGAAAGAGCCCATCTAGATAAAACACGTAGTAGCCCTATGTGTGTATGTGCAACATGTTGATGAAATCAAAATTCTGCTAGATATACTAGCTAGTACGCTCGTACAAAAATATCAATTCAAAAGTTCTAGTCTGTACAGAAAGAATGCACCTCGAAAAATATGTTCGCGATTTTGGCTAAATTCGCCATCTTAAATTGACGAACGTTGGTCTTCGAGGTCAAGAAGGTGTTTCGTTTCGAAAGGTCTTTTCGGCGAAAGTTGAAATAACGCATTATCTGACATTTCAAAGCTAACTGTTACATATATACTATAATATGACAATGTGACTTTGTTAGATAGAGAGATAAACTTAAATTTTAATCGTTAGCCATCAAAAGGCACATACACACACCAAGACCTTACATCCGAGCATATAACAACGTCTCTTTGGCCTTTTTGCATGACTGTAATGTCTTCCCCGCGTAGCCGAGTGGTTAAGGTGGTTGACTCACCAGGGTCTGAATAAGTGCATTGCTGGAATAAGTGCATCGCTGGTTCGAGTCCCGCTGCGGGTGATAGACACATATCAGTCCATCCAGCGAAAGGAAAAAAATGGGTACCTACTGGCAACAGCAGGGGGTAAAGTCAGGGATATCGGTTGCGCCTGCCCCTACCCACGTGGTAGAACGCTTATAGACCGGAGCCATTTATTGTACTTTTTCAACAAGGAAGTATTTGTGAAACACGAGCAGGCCCCAACCGCCCCAAAACTCGAAGGGGTATGGTTTTTGCAGATTTTAAATATATTTTCTATGAAAACCGCTATTTGGCCAATTTGACCACTTTCGGTAGGGTGTTTTTGACCGAAATGCTCAAAAGCCACATTTACGGACCAAGACCTTTCATTTGAGCCTATAACCAAGTCTCTATGACCTTCCGTTCAAAAGTTCTAGCCCGTACAAGTTCAAGTCTTGAAAAACCGCTATTTTGCGCTATTTTGGCCAATTTGACCACTTCCGGTAGGGTGTTTTTGACCGAAATGCTCAAAAGGCACATCTACGGACCAAGACCTTTCATTTGAGCCTATAACCAAGTCTCTATGACCTTCCTTTCAAAAGTTCTAGCCCGTACAAGCTCAAGTCTTGAAAACCCGCTATTTTGGGCTATTTTGGTCAATTTGACCACTTCCGGTAGGGTGTTTTTGACCGAAATGCTCAAAAGGCACATCTACGGACCTAGACCCTTCATTTGAGCTTATAACCAAGTCTCTATGACCTTCCGTCCAAAAGTTCTAGCCCATACAAGAAAGCGATGACAGACGGACGGACAGACGGACGGACAGACGGACGGACACCCCAACTCCATTGGCCCCCAACTTTTGGGATGGGGCCTAATTAGGTCGCCGGTATCAGACCTAACGTCATACTAATGACAGACCAACTTTGAGGCCTAATTAAATATTTAGACTGACCCTTTTACTTTAGATGAAAGCCTTGAAACAATCAACAATATTAAAATGTAAACATAGATTAACATATGATTGATAGGGACCGACTCCTTCTTTCCTCGAACTGTTAGGCTCTGGAACGCCTTTCCCACGTCCTACCACTCCGCCACGTCAATAACCATATTCAATAGTCAGTGCCAATCCTGGCTAGCACCTAAGACGTGGGGTCGGGTCAACGGCGTCTTCAAACCACTACGAGTACTTGTATCGACGACAAGAAATAAAGAAATATATGGAGGTTTTATTCAGAGTTGTACAGTTTATTCGAGTTATGATGTTTTTATGGCACTGGAAGTGCTGCACGACAATCAAAGTCCAGTATGGCTATAGCCTTTCGGACTCGACGAATGAAGAATGAAGACGGCGAGAGGCACTCTAAATAGTGGGCGATAATATAAGATTTGGTATTCACACAATTCAATTAAGCGGTTCATACTCAAATGCAAAGCCCAGAAGCTTGTCATTTAACCATTGGTTATTATTTAATAGTCGAACATCACTGTCATACAACAAACTATCGTAAAAGCTTAAAATGGTTTTATCCATTTTATTTTCAGAAGTGGCTATGCCCAGTTAATATAGGAATAAAGATGCACAAAAGTGGCACAGATCCAAATTATCTGTGAAATTTCGATATAAATTCTCAAAGTTCAAATAAAATACAAAATTGTATTATATTTATCAGGTATCGGCTTGATCCCCCTTATCTTCATATTAGATTCAATTAAGCACTTGTAATTACTGTAGAACCTCATATTTAAGAGAAAGTCTTTATGATATCGAGACAAGAAAATAATAATTTAATTCAAAAACATGAAATACATTAAAAAACAGTAAGTCGCCCACACCGTGACCCCTTTTTCTATTACGTTTAAGCGCCCATCCGCTCGGTGTTCCGCCCTCGTATGTTTGAAATAAATAAAATGGTAATATAAATTATGCTTGTCGATATCAAATAACCAGTATTTCCCATATACATGTATATTTAACATTTGTTTTATTCAATGAAATGATCCAATGTAAGCTCAACTGTTAAACTCTTACAAGAAATGTATGATGACATTTAGCATTGGCGGGGAAACATAGAGTAATGCTAGTTCACAAAGAATTTATATATCAAATGAACAATAGAAGTTGATAAAAGTTAATGTATTGGGGATAAGAAAAATGTAATTATATATTTTAATACAATGTTAAAGAACCAACATAATTGATCTAAACATCAAATAGATTGGACTGGATATAAGTTTCCTTGGCGCATACGCTATCACTCATTATATAATATCTAAATCGAGAAGTTGATGTGGATTAAATCGCGGCATTATCGATAAAAAAACTGTTTCGGATTCCTACTAAAAGCCCTAAAAATATACAACACAGTTTATGCATAACAATCATGTCCTTCGACAACAAAATACACACATAAACAGTCGATTTCTCAAATTCATTTTCAATATTGTGGTTACTACTCCCACATACAGCAAAATGTGTAGTCAAATTATTACGCTTCTCACAAAAAAACCTTCCATAGCCATATTACAATCGTGTCTGCAGGAACAAACGACATTTGAATGGTGACATAAATCTGTCCATGAATAACCTTCACTTACGCTTATGATTATCGCAACGTATACGGAGTATTTTTTTTTGGAGATAATTTTAGATATTTATAAATGTTGACACTGAATTGAATGTGCGCGGCATGTAGCCAAATTGAACGTATTATGATACGAACTGTGTAATGGCCATACAAGTGATAGGAGGAGGGGTAGATAGGTGGACAGATAGACATGTCCGGGCATTTAAAGTTATGTCGACTTTGGTATGTCCGGCAGATTAACAGGTACATAAGAGGACAGGTGTACATGTCAACCAATATCGTTTACGCATTATAATTGATATCACATTTAATCTAGTTCTAATATTTACAATGAAATTGTAAACATCATGCTAATTCACTCAGTTTTATATCAATACGTATAATAAATTACTATTTACTTGTGCTTGCAAATATTTTACAATATTATGATGTTAAAAATCCCATATCAAGATACTTAGCACTTTATTTGTCTCCCTATCTACCAGTCCTGTCTACCTGTCCACCTGTCTACACCGCACAAAACGCCAATAACCGCATAACTTTATAGCAGGAACTTTTTTATGTTGGGAAAACTAAATAAGCCACACCTTGCTGTTGTTCTTGTTTTTTTTTAAAGATAACACTACGAAATATCCAAATCATATGCATTATCATCAGAAGAGCTAGACTATTGCTCTGACTACTGATAATTTTATCTAACAGGTGCCCCTTAACATGTATTACCGATCGAAATGTTTAATAAATCAAAATATGCCAGTTTTTTTAGCAAAGGCGACATTCAATGTCTTCGAATGTAGGTTGAAATCACGGGCAATATGGATATCACGAATGTATAAAAATCTACTTGTTTTGGCTTTAATAAATATTCGTAACAGAATTTATAATTATGGAAAATTTGACAATGAATCATTTGTAGCATATCTGTATTATCTTTATTTTATTTCTCTGCCAGGCAAGACATTGAGATGACATCTGGGTCCATATTCAAGTGTTCCGACCGTCCTTTTTCGTAGCGTATGTAAAAAGGACCTTGCATCAAAGTCAGGTTTTAGAAGAACGTATAGCCAATGTCGGATCGTGAAACAAGGAAAGATATTATAAAAAACACTTACTCCTATTTGATAACATGCTATTCGTATTGCTTGTCCTATTTATGACGAAGGCTACCCTTGCTGAGTATTATTTCCCGGAGAAAAAAAAGTCATATAATTGGCGTTGCATACTTCGTTACCTCTTGTGTCGCGTGGTCGTGGGCTTCATCAGGCCTTCTCCTATCGTCGTCACTGGTTATAAGGAATAATGAATGCTACCAGCTGCATCAGGCTCCGCAGCAAGTCTTTCTTCTCACCCACCCACGGCTGGGTTGATACGAGCACCATGATTTATGTTGTTGGCCAGACATTTTCGTCTGTCCACTGCACATCATGTGTTTTTAGCCAACATTACCAGTAGTTTTCTCCGTATACTGCCTCGACGATTATAATATCTGACACCAGCAGCTCCCTTCTGTACTTTGGTGTATACTCTGCATTTGCTCTTATTATGACTCTCATTACTTCCAGTTTATCTTCCTTAAAACTCGCCTCTTTCACTTCTTATTTTGCTAGTTTCTTTGCCCCACATGCTTTTTCCCAAGCTATGTTCTCCATACAGCAGTATCAAGCCCTCATGTACGAATAGGCGTGTTTATTGGACCTGAAGCGGCATTAAACACCTTAACTGAGTAAGGGTAGACGTTTCCTGAGTAGTAGATTTTGTCTTTTTTGGGTCTGCATCTTTAAGGTTTCGATGGTTACCATTACAATATACCGTGCACCGTCGTTCGATTTACCACATCAGGCGGATTCAAATGTGCCTGTGTGGGGTTCATTAATGTCATGATCGAAATTTATATGTCTTTTACTTTTCAAAATCCACATGGATACAGACATCTTCCAGTCTTGTCTATCACTATGCGACCCACCTTCGGGTCACGTGGAGCATCTTTAAAGCTCTCCCTGTTTACTAGCCTGGGAGCCCGCGACAGCCGATCTCAAATAGAAAACACTGTGTTTTCTTATAGCTGTCTTTGCATTAATCGCCCAGTTCAGCATAGTTAAGAAATTTACGTTCTTAGACATCTTCGATTAGTTCATACCAGTGATCTGTTAGCTCCTTGCGTCCTTTGGAAAATATGACGATGTCGGATCGTAGGGTTGTAGGCGCGATAACTTCGGGGAAACGTAAGTATCGCTTCACGTTGACAAGCAGTATCCAGATGCAAGAATTCTTAAAAGGTGATCGATTATTAACACATATAAACTCATAAATGTTATCGATAAAATGTCAATACAATCTTCAAATTTAAGTAAGCTGTCAGAGTTTTGAGATATAAAACCATTGCATTCATTGCTTAATATGCAAGCCGGTTTGCCATATGATTTTGCACAATCTTTCTTGCACAATAGCTTATTAATGGTCCCAATAATTCCCACTATTTTCGTGGTATCCAATAGACTATTACATTTTTCTGTGGCAGTCTTTGTTATTAGTACTAAGATGAGCAGGGCTTTTTAGAACACCTGTATTCCTGGCTGTGGTGTTTGTATAGGACATCGATTGGAGTTTCATAATTTCCAATGTAATATTTTGGAGTTGCATAAATGCTCTCTCCTCTGCCAATCAAATTTGGTCTTTCATTTTATCCTTTTATTCCAGTTTTAACCAGTTTTAAGTCGTTTTGAACCAGATTAAGTAGCTTCTAGTTTCGCTTCAGT
>LQRL01139454.1:6184-21993 GCA_001703475.1 Hydroides elegans
CGGAAATGAATTACGACTAAGATTTCATCTTCTATTTCAATCGTTCCTATTAAACATTGTGCTAGATCTATTGAACTTCTTTTCGTTTGCATGATGTAGTTATTGTGTTGTATTACAAGGGAATCGTTTCTTTTTATATCCTATTTTGTAGATTTTATCTGGGAGTTCAATGCTCGATGACGGGTGCGGGTTGTGTTTTTATTTCTCGTATTTTATTTGGTAGATTTCATTAACAGTTCCTGTTCAGTAAGGAACTATCTATACTCTACAATGCAGTGATTTACCTAAAAGGTTGCAACGTTGGCGGTCACCTTCAACTAACTTGACCTGTATTTTTTTTAGTAAAGGCGCGCAGGTTGAGTTGTTCGTTAAATAAAGGGCTGTGTCTTAATAAACATGTAAGCAGTAACCCCTCGTTTGCAGAAAAAAGAGTGTTTCTAAGGCACGGACCCTAGATCTTAAAACCCTTATTTAAAAGAGGTTGTTAAGGAAGTATATTGTGCTATCTATGCGCGTACTTAAGAAGACAGGTCGTATTCAAGTCAAATTAATAATCTTAACGCTATTTATTTGCAAGTAGTTTTCAAAACGAAAATCATTCAGCAATAAACAAAACCAAAATGAATATCATATTAACCTTAATTGTAGTTATTGATATGTCTTTGGCAATAAACTATCCGCTTAAGACCGAACCGGCGGATTTTTACGGTAGTCCATTAATATGGAATAGTTATCTTGAGGATAAAGACAAGTACATAGCTATGTTTCAGCTGCGGAATACAACAAAGACGAAACATGTTATCGCAAAACCAGAGGATGTTTTAAGCAGTTTAATGGAGTTGAATTATACAGGTATTCTTTTAACATCAATTGATTCGACAAGGATGAGTCATGCTAAAATTTCTGGCAAAGATTAACAAAAACTTTGCCCTCTTAAATAAAGAGTAACAGGGTGTAGCATAAACCAGAATTCTGCCTCTGTAATTTTTAGAAGGTACCTTAATTCTGCCTCGATATATTCGATTTTGCCTTCGATGGTTTTCGATTGTTCCTTTTTTAAGCCTCGGTATATTCTATTTTTATCTCGGAAATTTTTTGAGGGAATCTCAATTCTACCTCGGTGATTTGATTTACCCTCTAAATTACCGAGGGTTTCGACCCTTGTGCTACACCCTACTGAGTATTAGATTTATTATTCCTCTAAATAGTTATCCATTCCCCACAACCGTGACAGACATATTTCAAAATCTGACATTGGCTTTTATTTCGGTTTTTTTTCTGTTGCAGATGTTGAAACCCTTCACATAGAAATTATTAGTACTGCCTCTGAAGATGAAAACTTTGTAGATATTTCACCCGTCAAATACATGGCAAACCTGAAACATTTCTGGATCACAGGCTCACCGGCAATGGATATAACAATAGCATTTGAAAACGATAAGAACATTTCCCACTTAAACATAACACACCTCCATATTCTCGTACCCGTAAGATCATGGCAACCACATCATCACAATTCTCTTTTCTTCAAACTCAATCGCAATTTACAAGTTTTTCAGATTTCAAATGCACCTCAACTCCAGAACATGATCGATTTGAAACAGTTATTCATATTGCTTCGTGGAAATCCAATAGTTGCCATATATCTGAGAAGATTCCAGTCATTTAGAACAGCATCATTCTCCGAAGGCTTAAATTTGACGTCGATACTATCGACTTCATTTAATGAGACTTTGGAATATCTGGATTTATCTGGAAATAGTCTACAGTTTCTGATTGGTAATTTTATTCAAATTGCCCCTAAACTAAAAGTATTGGACCTTTCGGAAAACCTTCTGACAACCTCGGGAAATCCACAATTTGACGCACCGTATTACACCTATAGTTTAGCGGAACCGGTTTTTCTTCATCCGTCTCTGGAAGTAATAGATGTTGGCAGGCAATATGTACCAGAAATGTCGAGGATAATTCACGATTCAACTACACCTATAAATAAACCAAGCAAACATAAAAGAAGTGCAAGTTCTAGAGCATCTTTTCTGGACAGTATTTTTGGATTCCACGATCCAAAGATTCTTTCCTGCATAAATGGAGGAAGCATAAACTTTGACGAATTTCTCACCAACAGATCCATGATTGCTGATTTTTATAACTGTTATAAAATATCCTTTTTGGCTCCATTGGATCATTACCCAGTACCAGCTGAATATATGCCTATATTAGAATTAGAATTTTCATGCCCGTTTGATATACCGGTACGTTTTCCAGTAGCTCCAAAATTACATGATATAAGAATAAACGTGTTCACACATATACAACACTATGTAAACGACGATCAGGCATATCGTTATCAAGGGACATGTCTGGCTTCGAATGAAATTTACTCCTTAAATCTAGCGAAAACCCAATGGGCATGGGTGAAGGAAATCACTGAAACGTTTCAAGGGTTGGATAATCTAACAGAATTAGATGTTAGCTATACATATTTCTCTAATCTGAGTATATAAACATTTGAACACAAATCGCGTTTAGAACGACTGGATATCGGTGGAAATGAATTAAGATTTGAAGCTGATCTAAACTTGTGCAATAATCTGCCAAATTTGAAATATATCAATATGTCGGACTCCTCATTGATGGAAATTCCTAATACCATATTCCATGGATGTAAAATGCTCGAAGCGGTCGACCTCTCTAATAATAGATTGCGAGTATTACCTGAAAGCTTAAGGCGCGATTTGGATAATATCGTAGAACGTAATGGACAATTAACCCTGGATCTTTCGGACAATGTTTTTAGTTGTCATTGCCATGAGTCTGCGCACAGCACAATCAAATGGCTTCAAAAGACAAAAATCCATCTGGTCAATTACGCAACATACACTTGCTTCAATGATGATGGAGTTGGAATAATTTACGACAAAAACCTGAATGATTTTGAGGAGTGTATTGCAGAAGACAATATTATTGTGATTGTTTTCATTTCTATATCCAGTTGTACAGGCTTCTACTTATTTATTGCTTTGTATTTCACAGTCAACAAATATAAATATCGCGTATTGACTATATTTAATCGATACAATGGAAACGAAAATTCAGTTTTCATCCACCTGACGGTAATTTTAATTATGACGTCACAATCACTTATATTTACCAACAACAAGGATTCGTGTTAAATAAGCTTTTGCCTTTGCTCGAGGATAAAAACGGAATAAAGTGCTGTATACGAGATAGGGATCTTTCGGCACAAGGAGTTGAACTAGACAATATATCACAAGGCTTGCACCACAGTAATTTGTTCCTTATTTTAGTGAGTCCTTGTGCTTTGAGGGATACCACATTCAACTTTGAACTTAATCTGGCAAAGAGACTTCAATCTGAGCGTTTACGAGAAGAGTCTCCAATCTATCTTGTGTTTGACAGCAATGTCATAGGGCGAAATGAAACCGGACAAAGAATCCTTGACAGTGATTCTTGTTTCATCTGGCCCGGTAATCCCTTTACGGTTAATCAGAACTCAGAACAAACTCAAATATTAGAACAGGTTGTTTCTCTTAACTATTCAAGGTGCTTTCGCACAAAGACTATTCCGAGAGACTATAACATTATGTTTGAACAAGACAATGATAGCCTTTTAAGTTAACTTATAAAATCAACGGACACAAAATTGGTGTCTATAATATTTGTCAAATATTTATGAACGCATAACAAAATGTAGTTATTTCACCGATTTCATCACCCTAAGGTGTGGTTTTCCATAGGGGTCGCAAATCGGCCCACATATCTATAAACATTTAAACATGTAATTAACTATTCATACAGTCTTACCCGCTTATCTCGTACCCGCTTATCTCGTAACCCGCCTATCTCGTCACTTTTTCCGATCCCCACTCCCATTTACATAGGTTATTTTGAAATCGGATATCTCGTCATCCGGCTATCTCGTCATTTTGACCCCGGTCCGAGCACTGACGAGATAAGCGGGTAAGACTGTTTATCTTAATGGTGTGATATTTAATATAAATTGACTAAATGAATAGCCGCTGATAAACTAAGTAAAAACAAAAACAACACTTCTCAAAATGACCAGTACTGTTTGCTGAATCATCGCGTGTTGGTAATGGCATGGTCAAATCAACTGTGTGCTTAAACCGTAGGTGCATGTTGTATTCTGTTTTAAAACAAATAAAATATCAACGTTTTGATTATGCTTAATGTCGAAAGTAGCTACAGTAACCCCTCGTTAATTCATCCCCGGTTAATTCGTCCCCCCGGTTAATTCGAACTGTTTTGCCCGGTCCCGATTTTGGGACCAATGTATTCTTATGGGAAAGTTCGAATTAACGAGGTCCCTGATAATTCGAACTCATTTTGAGGCAAAATATCGTCAAATTTCAGGTTAATATTGGTCTTTTGGTCAAGTTTAAATATGTTTCTATGTCACATGTTGAACTAAAGATACTTCCTTGAGTAAGGACTTTATGTCGTTTAACCACACCTAAAGACATTCACACATTCTTTCAACTGCTCTTTATACAAAAGATGATACGATAATAGTTTGTCCAAGGAGTGGTAATCCTAAGCGATACCACTCCCCTTATTGAATAAGCGCACTTTTTGAAAATATACTTATTAAACAAAGGAATGATAAAACAATGGAATGAATGAACAATGGGGTGGGTTTTCATACTGATTTTAATTGAAGCACAATGGAATGAATGAACAATGGGGTGGGTTTTCATACTGGTTTTAATTGATGTACAATAGAATGAATGAACAATGGGGTGGGTTTTCAATCTGATTTTAATTGAAGCACAACGGTTGAAAGGGGCACTTTTAGGTTGACAGAGATCCGCATCCCTTGATGTGAAAAAATGAAAGTACGCTAAAGAATCCTTCGTCTGTCTGTTTATTTACACAAGAGAGCAACTATGGCTACAACAGAAACAACGATATTTTACATTCGATATAAACATAAAAAATTATTTGATATTGTCAGGTGCCAAAAAAAGTTTATTGCTGAGTTTTATAATTGAAAATTTACCCTTACGACATTGATTAAAAGAATAATACTAATAACAATTCTTATTACAACGGATATGAACAACGTTGCAAATATGCTCGAAATGTACAATAGAATCTATGAGTATGTTGTGGTTGATTAGCATAATATTTTCAAAATTTCATGATATATGCCGAAGAATTTGTTAAAAAAATATTTTAAATGCAGCATAGACTCTAACCGACCAAATACATAGAAATAAAGCCTATAGAAGTCTATTTGAATCGAACAATATTGATATAGAGTCGCCTTGCACCTTATAACTTATCCATCATCCAATGATAAAGGATTGAACATCTCGACTTCCAGTCCTCGGTTAATTCGAACCCCGGTTAATTCGAACCGATTTCGCCGGTCCCGAGTAGTTCGAATTAACGAGGGGCTACTGTATATGGAAAATTAGAGAGTGCCTCAATGTAACAACTGTTTCAATAATACTTGAGTTTTGTAGTGTGCTATCATATTTTTGTTTTGGCTGTTGTTTTACAATATTTATAAATTACAAATTGCGTTAATCAAAATTTCAAGCTACGTAGCCATATTTCCTCAATCCATCTAGTTCCTCTCGTCTGCTCGTATTGAATACTCAATTCTTGCCATGATATTTAACTGCTTGAAAGGGTTTATTCAAAAAATATCTTCGTACACTATTTCTAATTTCAAAGAAGGAAGGTCTCAAGATGCCCCGCTTAGTATATATTCTGTGTCGATGTGAAGTTTGATGGACCATTATGGACAATAACTGATTTATCGCCAAGACACATTTAACTGAACAGGCGCAAAGATGGCCTGAAGAACGAAAGGACTATAGGCGTTTTATGTCAACCGCTCCCGCATGACCGACGGGGGATACAGATAAAACATTGACGAGGCACGACTTCAGACATTGGTTTATACGTGTATAAAATTTGAAATCTCAATTGCTTCAGACCAAACTCGCCTGCACAGAGTGCTTGGCATCTGAAAAAGTTTAAAATCAACAATTTTTAAAGTGCTCCAGAATCGACAGTTTTTAACAGATCCAGATAAAACCTTGACGAGGAACGATTTCATACCTTGGTTTATGCCTGTATAAAATTTGAAAGCTCTAGCTTAACTCATTCATCCCAAACTCGCGTGAACAAAGTGCTTGGGATCTGACAAAAAGTTTTAAATCGATAATTTTTAAAGTGCTCTAGAATCGAAAATGTTCGACCGATCGAAATGAAACCTTGACGAGGCACGACTTCAGACCTTGGATAATGCGTGTATAAATTTGAAAGCTCTAGCTCAACTCCTTCATCCCAAACTCGCGTGGACAAAGTGCTTGGCATCTGACAAAAAGTTTAAAACGGACAATTTTAAAGTGCTCTAGAATCAACAATTTTCAACCGATCGAGATGAAACCTGGGCGAGGCACGACTTCAGTCCTTGGTTAATGCGTGTATAAAATTTGAAAGCTCTAGCTCAACTCCTTCATCCCAAACTCGCGTGGACAAAGTACCCTATATCAAGCGGGACAGACAGACAGACGGACAGACAGACAGACAGACGGACAGACGGACAAGCTCAACCCTATATCCCCTCGTTTTCACGGGGGATAATTATATTAGCCCAAAACAAAAATTCGATGAGATTTATAAATTGCAATTCACTTCAGTGGTCAAGTCGAAATAACTTCGAAAACCGAATTAAGCAGATTAAATCACACGATGCATATCTACCTCTGTGGTTACAAATGTGTATGAATGATGCACGCATCAAAGCATAATCCTCCTAAACGCTAGATCATTTATCATCCCTCTCTTTGATCGATCTTTTAAATAAAACACAATGTATGATTTTAATAAGAACGTAAGCCTTAACTCATTCTTAAGGGATTATTTAGCATTGCATGGGAGCAAGCTTACAAGTTATGGTAATGTATTCTTTATACATTTTAGTAAATTATGTCATAATTTGTACAATGTGCATCATGTTTGCAAGATCGATTTCGGCATTAATTGCAATGGAGGGGATATGAGATATGAGACATTAGAATCTGCTTATTTTCAACTATAACATATGTCAATTTAAGAAATATTCACATGGGGAAACTATTTTAACAAGACTGTCCAAGGACAGTGTGCCACATCTTGCCCTACTTTACTGTTATTGCTGAACATCCTTATCGTTCATGTAAAACCTAGAGATGCCTTTCACAAAGTATAAAGTAATCTGACAACATCAACGTGTTTCAAGTTAAACAAGAAGGAATTTTATATATTAAATAGAATATCATTATTGTGGCAAAATATCCCGACAAACTAAAGTTTAATACTCAAACCCGACAAACTAAAGTTTCATACTCAAACTGTGAACAGTATTCATTTAGACTACGATATACTACGATATATAACAATTGCTTACTATAATAATATGCTAAAATGAAAGTGGTGTACTGATTTACCACATGTTTTTGTCAACATGAAAACTTATAAAATCATTCCATGTAGAAAACAAAGCTACGACAGATATTTAACTTATCGATGTGTTGGTCAGATTTGTCGTTAAACGAATAATAGGGCCGAACAGTTCATACAACCCAAAAATTTTAATTTATATTACACTGGTGTTCCACTAACACAACATACTCAATGAACTGGTGTTCTGGTATAAAACACGTTTTAACCAACATCAGGACAAATAATGTAATTCAATGTAGAAGTCAAAGGCGATGACAGAGATTTGACTTATCGATCGTGTTGGTCCATTCTGTCGTAAAATAATAATAAGGCGGTACAGGTCATACACCACGAAAATGTTATTTTATATTACACTGGTGTTTCACTATCATTAAATACTAAATAAACTGGTGTTATGATATAAAATACGTTTTGTATACATGAGGACTAATATTGTTAAAATATGAAGAAGACAAACGCGACGCGTTTATTTAACTTATTGATCGTGTTGGTCACCTCTATCTTGAAAGAAAAATAAGACCGCACATTTCATACATCCCGGAAATGTTATTTTTATCTTACACTGGTGTCTTCCCATTGATTCTTAACGAAAACGTCATGTTAAACAAATTTTGATTCTAATATACCAAACCTCGACACTCTTATTGCGACTAAGCTTTGGGTTCAATACCCGTTACTTAAGCAGAACAATAACCACAGATATATTCAATTAATTATACGTCAATAACAAGATTTCAGCTGTTGCAGCGTTACCTAAACACAGGATGCAAAATCAGCTTTGGAAGCCTATGATATGTCATGCACCCTGTATTATCGCTCACTGCATAGTGGTAAAGCATATTTGTAACTTGAATCACTCTGACGTATTTTTATTTTTAAAAATGCTTATATAAGCACAATTGCTTACATAAGCACACCCTATATGAAGGACCATCTAGGGATACCTCCAAAAAAGTTTGAGCAAAATCGGTCAAGAACTGTGATAGAAGAAGCGCCGGAAAGACAAGTGTTTACGCACTAACTAACTAACTAACTAACTAACTAAACAACGAAGAGTGATTGCACAAACCACGGCTTGTGGTAGCAAGCCGTGGCTAAAAAGCAGTGTGAAGATGAGTGAAAATCAAGATTTTTTCCGATGTTTATGCATAAACAGCCTAAAATATGCCTGGATAATCCGTATGTAAATAAAAAGTGGGGTTGCTAAAATGAGGGGCATTGGCGACAGAAAAAAAAACTAAAAGGGTTAATTTCGAATGAGAATGAACAGCCGTGTATGGTTTATTCTGTATGTTTTTTTTATTTTGTTACTAACGCTTTCTCGCTTAACTGCTGAGAAACAATTGTGGACGGTAGGACAATTGCAGATGTTTCCCAGTTTGATTTTTTTTTAAATTTACAATTATAAATGTACTGATGACATTTCAATATCGAAAAAAAATAGCACTTAAGCTAAATATCTACCAAACCCCTCTACCACTGACCATATTAGATATGTGCTTTTATACATGATATATACACCTATAATTCATCATAGTTTCATCACATAAGACCTTTATTTTCTTATTTAAATTCACATGTAAACATTAGTATATGCCGATATCCGTATTTTCCCTTATATGAATTCTCTACCTTTTCGTGGAAACACACCAAGTAAAAGTTATAAAATGTTAATGTATATAGCATAACTAAATACATGTAGGGTTTACTATAATAACATGTCATTGAAGGAAAATCTGGTTATTAACACGTAGATAATACAATAAGGAAATGGGTTCTTATAAGACAGATGAGTGTGTCTAAGGAAACGATTACGAATAAAATTTCCTCCTCTTCTATTTAAAATGTTTCTTTTTAACTATTTCTATAAATCTTCTATTCGTTTGCATGATGTAGTTGGTATTTTATTACAAGGGAATTGTTCTTTTCATTATCTTATTTTGTAGATTATATCTTGGGAGCTCAATGCCCGATGATGGGTGCGGGTTGTGTGCTTTATTTTTATATTTATTACGATAGATTTCATTAACAGTTCTTCTTCATTAAGGAATTTTCCATACTCTACAATGTAATGATTTACCTAAAAGGTCGCTTTCATTCGCGACCTTCAATTTAGTAGACATTGTCATTTTTAGTAAAAACGCGTAGATTAAATAAACGGTTGTGTCTTAATAAAAATGTAAGCAGTAACCCCTCGTTTGCCGACAAGAGAGTGTTTCTAAGGCAAGAACCCTAGATCTTAAACCCTTATTTAAAAGAGGTGGTTAAGGAAGTATATTGTGCTATCTATGCGCGTACTAAAGAAAACAGGTCGTATTCAAGTCAAATAAATAATATTAACGCTCTTCATTTGCAAGTAGCTTTCAAAACGAAATTCATAACGCAATAAACAAAACCAAAATGAATATCATATTAACATTAATTGCAATTATTGATATGTCTATGGCAATAAATTATCCGCTTAAAACTGAACCGGCGGATTTTTACGGAAGTCCATTGATATGGAATAGCTATCTCGAGGATAAAGACAAGTTTATAGCTATGTTTCAGCTATGGAATACAACAAAGACGAAACGTATAATCGCAAAACCAGAGGATGTTTTAAGCAGATTAATGGAGTTGAATTATACAGGTAATCTTTGACATCGAGTGATTCGCACAGGATGAGTTATGCAAACATTTTTGGCAAAGATTAACAAAGATTGTAATTATTTGCCCTCTAAAATAAAGAGTAACAGGGTGTAGCATAAACCAAAATTCTGCCTCGGTAATATTTAGAAGGTACCTGAATTCTGCCTCGATATATTCGATTTTGCCTTCGATATTTTTCGATTTTTCCTGTATTAAGCGTCGGTATACTCAATTTTTACCTTGGCAATTGTTCGAGGGAATCTCAATTCTGCCTCGGTAATCTTGATTTAACCTCCAAATTACCGAGGGTTTCGACCCTTATGCTACACCCTGCTGAGTATTAGATTTATTATTCCTCTAAACAGTGATCCAATCATCACAACCTTGACACATGTATAACAAAATCTGACATTGCTTTGTATTTCGATTTGTTTTCGTTGCAGATGTTGACACGCTTCACATAGACATTATTCCTACTGTCTCTGAAGAAGATATTGTTGTAGATATCTCCCCCATCCAATATGTCAAACCTGAGACATTTCTGGATTACAGGCTCACCAGCAATGGATATAACAATTGCATTTAAAAACGATGAGAACATTTCCCACTTAAACATAACGCACCTCCATATTCTCGTACCCGTAAGATCATGGCAACCATATCGACGCAGTTCTCTTTTCTTCAAACTCATTCACAACTTGCAGGTGCTCCAGATTTCAAATGCACCTGAACTCTGGAACATTATCAATTTGAAACAGTTATTCATATTGCTTCGTGGAAATCCAATAGTTGCCATATCTCTGAGAAGATTCCAGTCATTTAGAACAGCATCATTCACCGAAGGTTTGAATATGACGTCGATTCTATCAACTTCATTTAATGAGACTTTGGAATATCTAGATTTATCTGGAAACAGTCTAGAGTTTCTGATTGGTAATTTTATTCAAATGGCTCCAAAACTAAAAGTATTGGACCTTTCGGAAAACCTTCTGACAACCACGGGAAATAAGCAATTTGACGCACCATATTACACCTATATTTTAGTAGAACCGTTTTTTCTACATCCGTCTCTGGAAGTAATGGATATCGGAAGGCAGCATGTGCCAGAAATGTCGAGGATAATTCACGATTCAACTACATCTATAAATAAACCGAGCAAACATAAAAGAAGTGCAAGTTCTAGAGCATCGTCATTGGATAGTATTTATGGATTCCACGTAGATCCAAAGATTCTTTCCTGCATAAATGGAGGAAGCATTAACTTTAACGAATTTCTCACCAACAGATCCATGATTGCTGATTTTTATAACTGTTATAAAATGTCCTTTTGGGCTCCATGGGATCATTACCCAGTGCCAGCTGAATATATGCCTTTATTAGAATTAGACTCTTCATGCCGGTCTGATATACCGGTACGTATTCCAGTAGCTCCAAAGTTACATGATCTAAGAATGAATGAGTTCTCAAACATACAACGCTATATAAACGACGATCAAGAATATCGTTACCGAAGGACATGTCTAGCTTCGAATGAAATAAACTCCTTGAATCTAGCGAAAACCCCATGGGCATCGGTGAAAGAAATCATTGAAATGTTTCAAGGCCTGGACAATCTAACAGAATTAGATGTCAGCTACACTTATTTATCTGATCTTAGTAATGTAACATTTGAACACATATCGCGTTTAGAACGACTGGATATCGGTGGAAATGAGTTAGGATTTGAAGCCGATCTAAACTTGTGCAATAATCTGCCAAATTTAGAATATATCAATATGTCGGATTCCTCATTGATGGAAATTCCTAATACCATATTTCATGGATGTAAAATGCTCGCAGCGGTCGACCTCTCTAATAATAGAATGCGAGTACTACCTGAAAGCTTAAGGCGCGATTTGGATAATATCGTAGAACGTAATGGGCAATTAACCCTGGATCTTTCAGGCAATGTTTTTAGTTGTCATTGCCATGAATCAGAGCACAGCACAATCAAATGGCTTCAAAAGACAAAAGTCCATCTGGTCAATTACGCAACATATACTTGCTTCAATGATGATGGAGTTGGAATTATTTACGACAAAAATCTTGATGATTTTGAGGAGTGTATTACAGAAGACAATATTATTACCATTGTTTTCATTTCTATATCCAGTTCTACAGGCTTTTACTTGTTCATTGCTTTGTCTTTCACAATTAACAAATATAAATATCGCGTATTGACTATATTTAATCGATTACGTTTACAATGGAAAAGAAAATTTAGTGCGCATCCCCCTGACGGTAATTTTAATTATGACGTCACAATCACATATATCTATCAGCAACAGGGATTCGTGTTAACTAAGCTCTTGCCTTTGCTGGAGGATAAAAACGGTTTGAAGTGCTGTATTCGAGAGAGGGATCTACCGGCACAAGGAGTGGAAATAGATAATATATCCCAGGGCTTGCATCAAAGCAATTTGTTCCTTGTTTTGGTGAGTCCTTGTGCTTTGAGGGATACCACATTCAACTTTGAACTTAATCTGGCAAAGAGACTTCAATCTGAGCGTTTACGAGAAGAGTCTCCAATCTATCTTGTGTTTGACAGCAATGCAATAGGGCAAAATGAAACCGGACAAAGAATCCTTGACAGTGACTCTTGTTTCATATGGCCCGGTAATCCCTTTACGGTTAATCAGAACGCAGAACAAACTCGACTATTGGAACAGGTTGTTTCGCTTATCTATTCGAGGTGCTTCCGTGCAAATGTTGTTTCTAGAGTGAATGACATATTGCTTGATCAAGAAAATGAAAGGTTCTTTAACTAACTGAATAGAGAAATGAATAAATGGAAAAAATACCATCTTAAGTATGAAGGGAGTGATGTTTCAAGTATAGGTATTTTGGAATGAGAAACCCGGGCTAACCATTTAGTACACATGCTTTGAAATACAAAATATTTATACAAGTTTTTTTTTTTATAAATAGACTTGCTGTTGTTTATATATTGCTTATTGTAAAAAAAAAATCACAAATTGTAATACATGTATATTTAAGAAGTGTTGATTATATCTATAAAATAGACTACTCTTTACTGGATTATTATTGTTTTTCTTAATTGTTTATCATGAATTCAAAATATTTGTTGACAGTGACAGTGACTTCGGAGCCAAACTTTCCCTTTGGAACCATATAAATTATTATCAAAAAGAGCGAATAAGCGTAAATCCGATAAGCAAACAAAAACTCCCGTTGTATAATTATTACAAATTCAGGATTATACTAAATTGGTTATATCCTTAGATTTATACCATACTTAAGAGTAACTCTATATTACGAACTAATCAGGAGTGGAAGCACAAAATATCCAACCTACTTACATGAAAAAAAAAAAAACCGCCGAAAAAAAACCTTTAAATCCATAACTATTTGCTCAGTGATGATTAGGCAAAATATGAACTCTAGAAAACTATTATGGCATACTTGAGGTAGCGCGATCTCTTGCTTACTATGCCATATATTTTCAACCATACAGCTGATATGATTTTTATAGAAAGCGCCACTTGCTATATTGAAATGGACTTACTGCATTATATATGCATAGGATTAAGTTTAAGGTCAGTCCATCAAATGAATAGTGTACTGTTCCGAGTCGCAGCAGAGGCACATGTACAATTTTTTCATTAATGGAGCTGACCGAGTACTAGATACCCATTATATTAGAAATATTGTAACATTGCATGAATAAACAAGACTGTCCAAGGACAGTGAGCCACATCTTGCACAGCCTTAGCTATCACTATAACTATAAAATATCAAACAGGTTTATGAGTGATAGCTTTTAAGTTTCCCTTTTTTTTGTTAAAAAAAATAAATAAAGAATACTTCCGCACCTCCCTTGCGTGATTTTTTGATATACAGAGGGATAAGCGAGTGTGAAATATAGCCTATACAATCTCATATAATTATTTTGTATTTTGTTGTTTTATCAATAATCGCATGAGGAGTTGTTTCCTTGGTATCGTTTATTACTTTCAGTCCACGAATGCAATTAATTTGTGAGGAAATTGTACAAATAATATAAAATTGAAAAAAAAAGTTTTTTATTAAAATTGGGATACGTTAAAAGAACTAGAGTGTAAATGTACTATTTAATATTTTATTCATACTCACCTAGTTCCAATATTTACTAGACCATTGCAATTTTCGCATTTAAAATATCGAAGTCAATTAAATGAAAAGCATAACGTATACATAAATTAGATTTCGCCGAACTCAAAAAAATATGAAGGAATCATATATATATGAGTCATAAAAAGATATATGGATTTTATCAAATCAATATTATGGTGTGAAAATGTACTATTAAGAGTCAGCTTCTTTAATGGCAGAGCTGCTATTATTTTGATTATGACGTAACAATCAGTTGTGTACAACAACATCGACCTCATATGTTTTAATTCAACACAGCAGAAAAATATATGTAGATATATGAATTTCATTAAATGAATAGAATGGTGTGTGAATTTGTACATTAAAATCGCATGTTCGCTTCCAATAAATTCGTGTTAGCTGCAAAGGTGCAACAGACTAAACAGAATACTAAAAACTTGTATTATCGTTCATCCATAAAGGGCGAAAATCGCAAAAAAGTGGCTCAAAATATGTTTTTTATAAGCGCTTATATAAGCACAATTGCTTACAAAAGCACGACTGGAATACACAAGACCCTAAGGATCCTGTTAAAAAAATCCGCACTCAAATCGGTTCACAACTCTCGGAGGAGTAGCGAATTTAACATCATTTTTTTTCTATACATATAACCAAATAACTAACAGAAAGTGATGGTACAATCCACGTCTTGCATGCAAGCCGTGGCTAAAAAGAGAATAAAAATATAATTCGTTTTACGAGAGAATTAAACAGGTTTTCAGGGCTGTACCTTAGCGGTCGCTAGGTCGCATTTGCGACCTGAAAATCGGCCGTGCGACCTGGGATTTTGATCAGGTCGCAGACCATGCGACCAACATTTTGGGACCTTATTTATGCCAATGTATGCGTGGTTACATTTAAGCTAAAGGTGTTTCGGCCAAAATGGTTAAACGATTTTTTTTCCACACCAATTTTGAAACATAGGACCATTTCAATGAAAAACCAGGTTGCTTTTTAAAACAATTGCGTTGTTTTGCCTAATTGTAACCGGACCTTTAGGCCTTATTTCGATAATTTGTTTATATTATTTATATTAAGTTTAGATATCTTCGTGAATTATGTCTCATTTGTGCAGATTTGCTTTGTACTTTGTAGTTTTTGCCTCGCATCCAATGTAAATCAATTGCTGTTGCCCTTTTCGATCCGTATTTGTTAGCTCATCGGGAAATGGACTGTTGTGAAATAGTCTGATCTAAAAATTCGCTCGCGCCTACGGCGCTCGCATTCAGAATTAATGGTTTGATAAATCCGGCAAACTAAGTTGACATACAATTTTAGGTTATTTTTATCATAATAATTAAATATACACTCTGTCCTATAAATGTATTTTTGACGCATTGTTCAAGATGTAGAGCGCCCGAGGGCGCCTAACCTTAGAGCAGCATATGATATACAGCCCTACCATTCATCGTTCAATTGTGCCACTTGCGACCTCAAAATCAGCCGTGCGACCTGCTTTTTTCAGCAGGTCGCACGGCTGC
>LQRL01139461.1:20333-31908 GCA_001703475.1 Hydroides elegans
GATATCGGAACAGTGAAATCAGGAAGTGAATCGTTTAGAAAAAGGCGTTTGTTGTATCCACCAATAATGTTTTGATACCCATCGATTCCAGTTTATTTACTCGTCATTCTGAAATTGACAAAAAATGGTAATAAAAAATGACAATACGTCCTTCGATGTCGTGGGGACGCTCAAATTAGAACTCATATAAATGTATTGTGTCGTCAAGTTCAAGGAAAGTCGATTTGAAGTCGTACGTAAGGAGTACGCTCAACTCATGTTAAGGGTTAAAAAATCGTCCGAAAAAAAACTTTCATAGGAAACATGCAAGGTATTTAGAAACGATATAATTCATATTTGAGCATTTAAGGCATTTAGAAATATTTAATTCTTCAAAACCTGTTGAGTCATTGAAATACGTCATTTGGACGACGTGTCGAACCGCGGATGCATTGCTTCCTATTAGACATTGTATGAAATTGTTGACGGACATTTTATTCGTATTTTCGATCAATCTGTTATTTAAATTCTAATGAGCTTTTCAGATATGATGACATCTATTTGTCTATATGCAGGAAAAACATACCTTATTCGAGTAACTCCATATATTTATCCATATTTTAATAGTTAAATATAGCATTGTATGTTTTATATAGGCATCTTAACAACTAAGTTGATTGTCTCAAATATCTCGAACTGAAAACGAAATCTTAAAAAAGAAATGCTTGGCATGCAAAAAATAGCTACGTATGCAAAATCCACAGAGTTGTGAAATAGCTACCGATGATGATTTGTTTACCGATGATGATTTGAGTTTTCTTGCAAGTAGGCAGTCAGTGGCTAGATAACTCATGACTCTTCACAATGCAGTGTCCCATGCGGTGCGATGATTTACACATTGACCTTGATGTTGTTTATGCGAAAGGCTATATCAGGGATGCATTTGGGCTGCGCCATTGGGCAAATGGCGCAGAAAAATTACCATTGGCGCACTTTTCGAAAAACAGTGCGCCCGGCATGGCGCACTGTTTTCCCTTCGGGCGCACTTTTTGAAAATGGGTGCGCCCGACTTTTCACATGTTCTTTATATTTTTTTGAAAATATCGTTTCCCTTTTACTCGGCCAATTAGTTTTTTTTTGTCTACAATGCAGGGTGACCAGCGTCAGGGAAAATCAGGTAATTTCACTATCAATTTTCAAATCCGGGAAAAATCAGAGAATATGGCCCTTTTTGAGAAAATCAGGGACACATCAGATGATTTCATTATGGATAAGGGAAAAAATCAAGGATATATGATTGTTTTTGTTTGATTTTCCTGAAAATGAATTTTGATTATATGTGAGGTTTTATGATTTCCTTGAAAATGTTCGCTCGCGCCTTCGGCGCTCGCATATTAAAAGTTTTCCATAATAAATTATTGCCCCTTCGGCGCTCGAATATTGAGGAACTATAGTAATAGTTATGGTTTTATATACCAGTACCAGATCTTTCTATGCCAATTTCAATCTTGATTCATGGAAAAGAATCAGGGACGAAACAGGGAATAAAATCTGACTGGAGACCTGTCACCCTGACAATGGTAGTTAAAATCGGATTTTGCCTTGATATATGGCTTACTTTTGAATATGTATCAGTGGGCGCACTGAAAAATCACGGGCGCACTTTTCGAAAAGGAGTGCGCCCGTGGGCGCAAGGTTTTGTCTGGCCAAATGCATCCCTGCTATATAAATGCATGCATTATAATGCTAAACCTCTGTTTCAACGACAAATAGAAATTCTACATTTATTTAAAATACAGATTATATTGGCATTTAAAGACTGATCAGCTTGTCAATCATATTAGATTAAAAATGATTGAAAAAAAAACTCTTAAAATGCTGGAAGATCATTCATCAACACATTATTCTGGTATTGATATTTGCTTTGCCTAGTTTGGTATTTGTTGATAAAAAATATTGTAATTCGAAGAGTTTGAAAATCATCATTCGAAGTTAAATATGGCATGGCAAAAATATCAATGATTAAATACGCATTTATTTAAGAGTCAAAACTTTATTTGATCATATTTTAGTTATTTACTTATTTTGTGTGTGTTCGTTTGTTGCCCCTTTGTGTTATAAATCTCGAATTGTAACGTTTATGTTTTCATTAATTATGCCATGTTTTGTAAATTACATAATTTAAAGTATGGGCTATGCAATAAATGTGAGTTTTCTGGCTTAAGATAATTTGTTCGAAATAACCATTGCCGGTACTTAAATTTAATCAAATAAGCCATGTTTAAGGTTGATTTCAAATAAATATATTTCTTTTTCAGGATTTAAAGCCAAGTAATATAGCAGTCAATGAAGATTGTGAATTAAAGGCAAGTTTTCTTCATTTTGTTAGGATTTGTCAGCACTCTGTTTACTCTTTTGTCTACTATAGCCTATTTGATATGTTCAAGCCATTATAAGTTGTAAAATATTCATATTTGACCGTCATGTGTTGCAGTTTACCATATTGGCAAAACCAACTATATTTCGTATTATGGAACCATTCTTATGGAATCCAATTCTCTTTTATGTTGGCTTTAATGCTACCGTTCGATGCTTTGCTCTTTATTTGTCTTCATGACCTTTTACTCAGTCGCCCACTATGGCTTATCGTGACGAAAGTGATGAGCAAAACCTTAATAATGGTTCGTATCGTATATCGTAAGGGCGACGTAAATGTGCCTATTTTGGCTTTTCCAGTCCCTCTATTTCACTCAGGAGCATTCACTTGCTTTTACTCGATTAGTTTAAATTAAATATTGATTTGCAGACGGTACGGTAGTCGTAATTAAATCAGATGAAATAAAGACATTATAGATGTAATCTAAGACCGTTATTCACTCATTTTGCTATATACTATTTTTGTCAAAAAATAGTATATTGCACGTTGCACCAGTCGTAATTAAATCAAATGAAATGAAGACACCATAGATGTAATCTAAGACCGTTATTCACTCTTTTTCGCAATTGACTATTTTGGTCAAAAAATTGTCTTCTACTTTGCTCAAGGGAGGAATAACATATTTTCTGGATATACCCAGAATTCCACACCAACTCTTGCTATGTATAAAAAAATGCAATCTTTCATAAACCTACATCTGAATAGAAATGAAAGGAGTATACTTTGACAAGAAATATATACTCAATATGAAAAATATTGCCCTGGACCAAAATTGACAGCCACTATAATATATATTTTGTGACGAGCGATAAATATCCATAACGTTATTACCTAATGAATATGTAATAAACAAAAAATAATCAAATATTAGTTAATATTTATTGTCCTTACAGATCCTTGACTTCGGCCTTGCCCGCCAAGCGGTGGACGAGATGACGGGTTACGTGGCCACGCGATGGTACCGAGCGCCAGAGATCATGCTCAACTGGATGCACTACAACAAAACTGGTGCGTAGTGTTTTCAAGCGCAATCCTTTAATTTTTTTGTCAGGTGTAGTTATTGGTATGGCTCACATTTATTTTGCAAGAGAGGCAAAGAGGCGTCTACGCAGTTGATTGTTTGCTTACTAATGTTATTTGAAAGAAGAGAATTTCAAATATTAACAGTTTATTTAATATTTCCATTTTCACTGACTATTCTATTGTTTGCAACGTTTCTATACATGTGCACAAGCTTTCCTTTTCGACATAATACCGTTATTGACCCTTCTCAAGCAATGATACATGTCATTGGTGATGGTTTGATAAAATGTACCTCAATCAATCCTAACACATTTGATATAAGGTATTACAAGAGCTCCCTCAGGATAACTACTACCCGCGACTTGCTTAAAGTCATAATTGCACATTATGGTATTAAGCTTATATTGAGTAAGGTTGGATTATGAATATTTCGTGTAGCCTATTTCATTACTTTAAAACATTACCGAAATTCTTTGTTAGGCTCCTCTCGATTTTACTACAGCAAGTTAGGTATGTTTTTTAACACGCCTTTGCTTGTTTACAAATATCCTCGATCTTATTGGAGTCAGTAGCCTTTATCTAAGTTTTTTAGTTTCAAGGTATACATGTGCTCCAAGTACAAAAGGAATTGCACCTTTTTTGTTTTAAATATGAAGTCCTTCAAGTAAAACTCCTCTGTATATTTGATTTGTGATATGTAGTTTCATATTCAAACACTTTTCTGGATTTTTGTCGTATTTATTTGTCCTTTGTTATCTTCTTTGCTCCATGAAAAATGTGCTCAAATAGTAAATTTCTAGGTTTGATATTCTTTGCTGTTTTAGCTCCGCTCCTCTTATTTTCTTTAGTTGATTTCCATGTTATTTGTTGGTTTGTGTTTATTATTTGTGCCAACAAAGTTCATCGAGCTATCGACTTATTTGCAGCTTATCCTGTTATAGGCAGTAAAACGAATCACAAGTATCTCTCAGATAGCAAAGTCGTTCGTTGTCTTTTGTCTTATAGGAGGTTGTTAATAATGGAGGTTGTGGATAATGCAGGAACAGATTCCAAATAATATTTTTGTCGTAAATATTTTAGTTGTTTTGAAATAAGATTCTGGTACATATCAGTTTCATCAGAAATGGCAAAAGAAAACTTGTTTCGAGAATAAAGCCCATCTTGTAGATAAAGTTGACTGTAAGGAACACTGAATTCGCTTCAGAGGCGTCTTTAAAATCAGTTCTTTCCGCTCTAAAATTAGCTTTGCAAAGAAAAATTAGACTTGCATAAGTCTAGGTTAAATGTGTGATTGTATTTGAACATGCCTTTATGAGGTCGTTGAAATGTTGGCAAACTTTTATGTCTGCGTTCTAAACCAAGTTACAGCGTCAATGTTATTCAACCAACTTAAATATATTCAGACTTCACCTTTCTAAACATCCGTTCTCCCATTTGCAGCTAACATCTGACCAGTAAATTAATAGTATATCCTCGTCCAGGTGGCGACAAAAATTACTCGAGTCTAGATCCCTGCGTCTTTTACCAAAAACGTCATTAAAATCACATGGTATGCTCCAAAAAGGTAAAATCTTTAATTTTAATATTCACATGATTTCATTGCAGTTGACATTTGGTCTGTGGGCTGCATCATGGCTGAGCTGTTGACTAGCAAACCGCTTTTCCCGGGCACCGACCACATCGATCAACTGACCAAGACCATGCAGCTCGTGGGTACACCCAGTGCCACTCTGCTCGGCAAGATCACAAGTGAAGAGGTAGGAAGTGAGGGTGCAGGATACGGGGTTTAGGGTTTGTTGGTTTGTTGGTTGGTTTTAAGAAGGGATTTATAAGAGGCCAAGTGTGCCTGGTCATTCCTGTAAGATGCAAGAGTTTTGGACGTGAGTTTATAAAGAAGTTTTAATTTTGTTGATACTGCATTTTTAGTTATGTGCTACATGTTGTTTATCAACAATTATATGATTCAGTTGGAGTTGCCGCCGTTCAAATTTGATAAATTTTTGTTTCAAGCGATTTGTACTTAAAGTATAATCATATTTTATAAAGCATTAATTGAGATATGTTATTCAATAATTAAGATTTTGTAAAGATTTGTATGCTTGAATATATTTGATTATATTAATATAAGCTGATGCTATTTCCTTATTTGCATTATTGTTTCTTGTGATTTATTTTGTATATAACTCTTTATGATCTTTAAATGCATTTCCAGGAATCTTAACAAATATAAGCATTTCTCCCTTCTAGGCAAGGAACTACATCAAAACGTTACCCGTAAGCCGACCAAAGGACTTTAAAATCGTTTTTCATAGAAGAAACCCTGAAGGTAGGATTTTAGGCCGCGCCTTCAAATACCACCTATGATCTGACCGCCCCTCTGCTTAGTCTTAACCGCCATGTATTCAGTCTTATCTTGTATATATTGTGGTGACATCTGTGCTTTGTGGCATATTGTCAGGTCATACTCGATTGATCTCTCGCTCCATCGGATTTATCATTTGATTCTAATATCGAAATTTATTTCTAGAGTTTTAGGTTGCTGTGAACCGTTATCCGGGTGATTCAACAAAAATTTGCCTCTAGCATATTTAGGATGCCCCATTATGCTTTATCGCGTGTTGCTTTTCAGTGAATATATCACCTCATATTAGTTTGATCAGCAAGCGATCCAGATTTGCAGCCCTGCTTTAAGCTATAGATGACCGACGCTTTATGAATGACACAATCTTTTGTCGCATACAAAAATTGAAAATGACGCCAGCATGCATGTATCAATCCTCCTTTTGCCATTGGTGACCCGTTTCAGGCCAAGAAGTATATCCTAACGCTTAAGCATATGGAAGGAAAACCACTAAATACCGTGATTACAGAGGCCAACCCACAAGGTATGCAACTCCAACTACTTCCGTCCCGCTGGACGAGATATTTGCCATTTGTTCCTAACCCACGGGCTTTTTTTCTTGCTTTTTCCGTTTGTTTGTTTGTTATGTTTCGTTTCCTACACTGCGAATTATAGAAATCTAAAGAAAAAACGGTCCACCTAATTATATTTTAGATATTTTTTTCCATCAAATCACTCTTCTTGTAATTTTAAATGACTTAAACACAAGTACCGTTACCTAGATTTTATTGATTGTACATGAGCTTTATATCTGAAGAGGCGATAGTTGATTTCAAACCTGTCCTGTATTACATTAGCATTATTACTAATCAAGCTTAAATTATTTACTCGAGAATTCTGTTTGATTTCGAAAACCTGAATATCCAGATTTTCAGATAGAATGTTAATCTTAAAACAAAATTTAGTTTTCATATTCAAATTTGAATCGACCTACATTATTTGAAACCCTGGATTGTTTTACCTGAGATCAACAACTCTTGTGCCACACAAAATTGGGATGAAAATGAAATCTGAAAAGAGAAAGGACGTTTTGGCCCATCTAATAAGATGTACATGTATATGTGTTTGGTGATATATTGTTACTGTTTTGCTCTGAGTCAATAATGACATATAATATATTTTATGTACTCTTTAAGTCACGCTTATTTCATAGTCACTCTTTGGATCGAAACGCTACCTCCGATATTTTATCTTGTAATCACTTTTGATAAAATTCAGACATGTATCATGATATTGACTATATAATAGTAAGCGTGCCTTAATGCTTATTTTATTCCTTTCTATATATTATCAGTCTTCTTTTAAGTGTCATCAAAACACAATTATATTCATTTATATATATAAGTAGTAGAAAAATTGACAACCAAAACATTACCTGCAAAATGGTCACATTTATTTTCCGAATGATATACTCATAATGACACTTGATTGAAGCTGTTTATATTTTTATACGTTTTTAAAGGGTGGTCACAAGAAGGTGTTAACTCTAACTACATGTAGATAACTTGGTTTTGTCCTTACAGTACACAACTACCCGGTACAAACTGTTGAGGACAATATGAAAACATGTACTTTTGGAAAATCGAAATATTTTTTTTTTTAACTTTTGAAACAACTCCGAAATGATAGCTACAAAATAATAAACTTTTGTTAGTACCTTCTTGTTCGCATCCCTTGATTCATAGCCACATTCATACAGGTTTATATCAACCGTGCTCAGGCTTCGCTGTGAAACGTTCTATATTGGTAGCTCGTAATTGACACTTTTTCTAATGATTTCACTCTCTCTGTGCGACCACATAGGCTAGACGTTATATTTCATCCCTGCCCAAATGGGCTAAGAGGGACTTCCGAAGGCATTTTCGTGGCGCAAATCCGCTAGGTATTTGCAAATCAAATGTTGTATAGCATGTATTACTGGTCTATACTCCCATTATACTTTCAAAAGTAACGAATATTTTGATGTTGTAATATTTTGAACTTTTACACATTTTATTTAAACCTAATCATACTCCAAATTGAGCTTAATTACTTTTGAAAGAATGATAATGCCACACCTGCTTTGGTTTCAGTTAATTCACTGTAGATATATTCTGCGCGTATCTTATACTTAAATATTTTGATATTTTGGTTATTCTCATTTGATCCACCATGTAATATAGCAACTTAAGAGTTACATGTCTTACCGACTAGATACATCAAATTTGTATTACATAAAATTGTTCTGGAATAAAACGCTTTTTTCATGTCGCTCGAAAAACGACCCCTCAGTCCATTGTAAATTGAAAACATGTGCTAAGCGTTAGAATTTTCTCCTTTCGATATTTTGAAATGTATCGGGACAATAATCATGTGAACAGTTACCCTATACAGATTGTGTATAATCCGATAATTAAGATGGACCCAAGCATCTTGCATGGTGTGTTACTTTCATGCTTCAATCTATAGCATGTTAAGCGTCACTATAAATTTTCTTCGCTTATATACCATTCATGGATATTCCAATCCTGCCATTTTTGTAGAGATGTGACTATTGGGTACACGTACTATACATAAATTATCATAAAGAGGACTCTATGGCTATAGACCAGGATAACCATCTTCACACTTTTTATTGAATTTCTATTTAACATAACACCCCAGTCTCTTTTAGAATATTCAGATAAAACAATGTTAACTCTCAGCCCGAAATATATCAGTTGTGTGATAAATTAATAACGGTTTCCTTTTAGGTTAAATGAAATCACATGTATATTATTTTTCACACACTAACTTTGTTAATGACCATTTTAAAATAATAATGGACAATAACATCGAAAAGACGTATTTTGCATGAATTTTGCTCCTTCTCAACATAACGTTGCCAACGTAACCTGGCCAAAAGTTATACTTATCCCATTACCGTCCCAACTGGCATCACATTTTAGTGTTGGAGATTTATATTATTTTTCGAAAGAATCTGTATTTTACTAAGATTGTTGTCACACTTAATTGAGAAAAAGAAACTTTCAGAAATGTCTAAATTTAATGATGCCACATGGGTTGGTTTTTCCTAATCCTGATTTAAGTTTTGGTTCTTGGGTGTGCGATTCTGGATTTTTTTTCAGATTTGCAGTTAAGAAGATCTGTGTTGTGTTGTTGTAAATATTGATTTGGTCATATCTGTGTTCTTTCTTATGCCTATCATCTTTGACTCTTATATCCAAATTCTTTAAGCCTGCAACCAAATATGTAACATTAAATCAATAAGGGAAATATCATTTGATGATTAGATGATTAATGTAAGATTAATACAGCATATAACGATGTTAAGAAATCGTTATATTTTGAGATAACGTACCGGTAATCAATGTTATTTGTCATTATTTCCGACCATAATGGATTCGTGGCTTGAAATGATCTCGAATTCGTTTGCTTATTTTATTATATAATTAATATTTATCATTTTGTTATATTTTATTATGGAAAACAGATGAGCTTACCTTGTCATCAACATTTTGTACAAAATCTGCTAAACGTTGAATTTTCATTAGACTTATATAAAGTTGACCTACTTCATAAACGTGAATCGAATGGTTTCCACCTCGTTAAATTCATAGATTGTTACAACATTTAATTGGCCTGTGCACGCATAGCTACACTACTTTTATCTATTGCGGACGTTTATATGATTAAAGTGCTAAGTTTAAAATGAACCGGGTAACAAAGTTGTAATATGTTTTTTTTTAAATCGAGAGTTCTATTTATTTGAAGCATTTATCGTTATACTGTATACATATACAAATTGTACACATACCTGTAAAAAATATGTTCTCATTAACAATTATCTTTAAAATGATCTCGTTTAATATAATTTAAGAAAATATAGAATTTTATTTTAAAATGGCTGAAAAGTAAATATAAATTTGGCATTATCTTGCATATCTCATCCCGCGTATCCGTCAACTTCCCCAATTTAGCCATCAGCATTATATAAAGACATTCGATACGCAATAATCATTGTACATTTGCCAAAAGTCTTAACTATTGCATTAACGCAACGGGGAGAGATTGAAGATAATGCCATATATCTCTTAGCATGTACCACTTGGATACCTCCTTAATTTTAACCCCTCTTTCTCCCCCCAAATACAGCGATAGATCTACTTGAGCGCATGCTGGACCTCGACCCTGACACCCGCATCACAGCCGAGGAGGCACTGGCCCATCCTTACTTCGCCCAGTACAGCGACCCCTCCGATGAACCCTCGTCCGACCCCTACGATCAGTCGTTCGAGGAGAAGGACCTCGATATACCTGCCTGGAAAAGTGAGTCTCTTTAGTTGGAATTTGAGGTAGCCTATATTTGATATATCTGACTGGAAAAGTGAGTTGTCTCCTTAATTAGAAACTTAAGGTACAGTCGATAGAGTTTGACTGCGCTTCTCAAATGTTTCCGAAGAGGGTTCTATAATACAAAGTGGAATCAATTTCAGGACCTCGATATACCTGCCTGGAAAAGTGAGTTTGTCTCCTAAATTAAAAGTCAATGTATATTCGATTGATGTGCCTGGAAAGGTGACTTGTCTCCTAAGTTAGAACTTAAGGTATATTCGATATACCTGTCTGAAATAGTGAGTTGGCTCATTAATGAGAATTATCTAAATATTATTAAATGGAGAGATGGGTTTCTTATAGGCTGGAACTATGGTTTGGGAAATAAGCAGAGGTAGGGTAAGGTTTTCAAGTTTCTCTGTGAAATGAGTTATTTCTGAAGTGTTTGAAAAGAGGATGGTGGAACCTGAGCTTTGAAGATGCTCTCATTACTTTGACTACTTTTCTTAAATGAAAAAGTTTGGAAAAGGGCTGTGAAAAAAACAGTAGAATTAATTTCTTTATTCGGTTTTGCAACAATTTTTTATAAATTGCATACCGGAATATACTCTGAATTTGTCCTGGGATTGTCCGATTTAAAAGTAAATATTCGTAAATGTATTTTTAAGCCATTTGAGTATGAAATCCTCCATAAACCATTATAGTGTAATCTTGGTTTCATAGTTAAAAAATCGCGGTACTGATCTCAAGAAGCAATGTCGATACGATGTAGCCTATATCAAATAGGCCGAATTAATGAAATATTAAAATACCAACTACGCCTTCGAAAATTTCCAAAACGTAAACGGTTTGAACTATGCAACAACAAAGCAGCACAAATATAGATTTAGGAAGAAATTATTTGGAAATGTAATGAACCTACAAGGTTGGTCATTTACATAAGCACTTTATTTAAGAACATAATTAGTTATTTTCAGTTGAAATCTTGCATTGATAATTAGCTTATATACAAAATTTACTTTCTGATTCAAAATTTGCGAAACCTGTAAAAAAAAAATGAGCAAACACAAACTTTCGGCAGTTGCGTTACATGATCAAATTATCAGCCCTATCATTTACATAGTTATGATACTTAAAATGCTTCAAATTTGGAAGTTATGTTTATCAATGATTTCATGCAATTTGCTAAATACAAATGCAGGTTTTTGTATGATTGTTAGAATCAGGATTTTGTGATTGCTTTGTTTGTTGTGTAGTTAAAACTGCTGAAGGTTTGTATCTTAAATTGTAATGTTTTAAGACATCTCTTCCCAGTTTTACCTGTTTTGTACATTTTGGTCATAAGTACCATATTTTTAACGAACCCGTATTGCATGACTATAGAAAACAATGCTTGAAAAAACAATTGAGGATACAAACTG
>LQRL01139464.1:0-10851 GCA_001703475.1 Hydroides elegans
TCCCTAAAAACGCAAAAGCTGATGAGACAACACTATGTATGACCCATGTTGGTAATTCAAATTTGTCATCATACGAATGCAAAGCCCAATCCCAGAAAAATAGGATCCAAACCTTTGCAAAATCACATAAGTGGTCGCTCTGTAAAAGCTCTTTTGCCCTGATATGATATTTGATTTTACCACATATGTTTCCCGCGTAAGACACATCACCTGACATGATGCAGGATAAAAGCTTGAACGCAAGAGCACTCATCTCGTCATTGTCTTGTTGGAGACATAGGTTTTCAGAAAAGGATTGCAAGCCTAATGCATCTACGCACTTCAAACTTTCTTCGCTGCCAGATGCCATAGCCGCTAAGATAGATGTACAAAGGTAAATATTTTCTGAACTTTTATCTCCTTCACATGACAGGGTGGGATGACAATTTTCAATATTTATGTCACATTCTTCCTGGAGTATTTTGAACACAATATTTTGAAGATTGAGTTCCATACCAATATTTAATATGTGCTCATAAAATTCAGTAATTGTCTTATCCAATGTAGTATATTGTTCATTATCAATATACAGCATCAGTTGTTCTATTGCGCTTAGCAAATTGCTCCTTTCATTTTTATCAATATCAGGACAATTCAATTTGTCAATCAAGTGATTTAATTTATCCTTGTATTCCTGTTTTTGTTCAGTCAATTTGGCCTCAGACCATAAATCCTCACAGTAATCGTGCGCTGTTATAATCTCGGTATCCATGCTATGTACTTAAGTGATGTCGGGTGTACTATTCACAGGGGAATCTTCCAGCGGCTGCCTATCATTTGCTTTGCTCATGTTGCTTTCAATGTTTTTACAATTACAGTTACTATCCATTCTATCCATTTCAGTAGCTGCAGACGAACTGCGTTTTAGTTAAGCCAATATCATTTTTATGAATTGATCTGACATATACATCTCACGTGTAACATGATATGACTCAAGCTAGGTATCACTGATTTTTTTTTAACCGGACGTGTTCTGTATCAGAGCGTCAGTTGAGTAGTTCTATAATTTGGTATATATATATGGAGAAACAGCTGTCGCTTTGCGAAAATTTCGTGCTTATGATTCATTTTGATCCAGAATTAAGGACTTTTTAAAACCTGAAATTATAAAGGATATGGTAATGCTTTATGTCTCAGTAGCTATATACGATGATCATAAGTATATAGAATGAAAGTGTTTATAGTATCTTATAATATTTTTCCATAAATAACTAAGTCCCAGATAACTAGGTCACAATAAAACTTATAGATTTATCTATAATTTTATCATTTAAGAAGACATGGCGTTTAAAGTTAATCTTAATATATTTCTTATGTTTTGCCGAGACGTTGTTACATATTCGTTGGCATTATTGCGACAGTAGTTTAAGAATAATCATATTGTCTTCTGTGACGCCGCACAAACCATGCAGTGCCAATAGTGACATATTGTAATCTCTTTATAATATTATATTTATTGATTTTTATCAAGGATCAGATAATTATGCAAAGAATCGCTTATATGATATTAACATTTACATTCGCTTGAGAAACAAAAGTTTTCGAGACAACTAGTTTAAATCTGGGAAACAATATAATTATACGTACCATGTTCGACAAATATTAAATCCGCTCCTATTATTTACTAGTACAAAGAGATTGCGTTACATGCCATTATCATCCATAGGTACTTTAGAATATATAGTTTATTATCTTAATGTCAGAATGGTATGATCATTTGTTATGTATTGCTAAATATCCATGAACGATGTAATACAAACACAAATGAATTCACATTATTTAGAAAATATCAAAAACACATTCTATAAAAGCATATGGCCTGGTGTATATATACCCTTGTAATGCTACTTAAGAAATCACACTGTTAAGTCTGTGCATATACCATTCAAGTAAACACGAAGCTCGGTACACACAAGGCTGAATGTAACATGTGATCGATAGCTCGAACAAACGACCACTTAAGAGCGCTTGTCTTTGTATTGATCGCTCATGAATGCACTACAACTGGGCAGGAAAAAGGCACATTATATAAGTATAGACCCACCGTTTATTATTTTATGAGATATACACGCAGGCACATGTGATACTTTTAAACAATGTGCATATATACTATTGTGGTTAAATGAATATTCACATAATAAGATAGAAATAAAATTATTTGATCAACATATTGAAACTTATATAGATTTTATATACCTCTTAATTACAAATCAAGTGATCAAACGATACACTTTCAAAAATTACAACTTATTATAAACATTCTTGATTGATAATAATGATAATGGGTCTAATATGTATATATATTCTTTGCATGGTTAATGCAACTGAAATCGATGATGGTGCACAAACTAGAAATTCAAACATTTTTTTTTCTGAACAAGCCAATTTTAAATCTTCGAAGCAACATTATTGCTGTTCAATCATGAACAAAATATGCGATTTGCTATGCATACATAGAGCCGGACACGATAATTTCTTATTTGAAAAAAAAAATGATTCGCCATATTAAAATATTCCAAATATTACATCATGGTCAAACATTAGTATATTTCTTGAATAAAGAAAAATAGTTGTACATGGAGACAGTTCCCATAAATCTCATCCCATAAAAAAGTCCGATCATATTAAAGGAGACGATTGTTCCTATTCGTTCCTATTAAAGTCAGTCATTCAATGAAAAATAAATCGCTTCTAAAAATAGCAACTAATCTGAAACTAAGCTTTTTAATAACGCTTGAATATAAAGAGTTTATAACGAAATACCTGTTTTTTTTTTGTTTTTGTAACAAATACTCCAAGTAGTTTGTTTGCCTTTTCATTTATTTAATGTTGCAATGAATGTAAACTAGCATTAACATAATTGGCTTAATAATCGAAACTAGCTATGTTTCAAATAAAACAAGCGTAGCGGCAATACCTGGTACTGCCACTCAATATGAAAATTGATTTGCTCATTTGCAGTAGATTTGTGCTTTGCTTTATGCGTAATATATTAAGAGGCCAAATATGCTCCTCATTGTCCATTAATGATTTGCATCATTGTTTGAGACTGTATTTTGAAAAGTAATGGGTCCAGAGCAAGTTTTAAAAATATATAACTAGTTATACAATGTAAGTATATAATTAAAACTGGCTATGGCATGCGTTTTAAATAGTTAAAAAAACAATTACACAATTGCACACAACGCATTACCCAAACTATATATAAAGACATAAATACCAATCAAAGTTGTATTTCGTGAGTGTTTGTGAATGTTCAGTTTGTTGCATGTCGTCTAACTAAGTTTTTTTTATTTTGTGTTTGATTCCGTAACTGCCAAAATAATGAAAAATCTACATGCTCATTTTAACATTTTAAAAGCTAAAACAGTTGAACATAAAGTTAAATGCCTTTAACTGGTAGTTTATTGTACGTACTGGAAACACGACCATTTTTGCATGCTTATAATCGAATGTTATATTGTATTAAATGTTATAGAAATGAAAACGATTTTAACTACATAGTTCTATAATGCAATACTCATAAGGTTCTATATTACCTTCAATCACTTTCATTAGAAAATACATAATGCAACGAACACTTTGCGCAATAAATTAAAATATTCTATAGGCGATAAGTAATAACTAATGTACAAAAGCAATGAAAGTCTTTATCCTTAGTGAATCGATGCTACAAACTTATTTTGTTTTATCTCAAGGTGCTATGATTATCTAAAAATAATTTATATGAATATCTTTAGAGAATATGAAATAATATTAGACCAAAAATTCTATGTAGTATTTTGATACAATTGAAATATCTTAATTATTCAACAGCATTCAACACATTTTAAATAAAATGTGATCGGATTCGATTCTGATATGAATTTACGAGAAATAAAGATGCGAAATTATATGAAAATTCATTATAGCATCATGTAAAAATCTATACTCTCAATTTCTACACATTTAGTATTAAAGAAGCCGTTATGAAATATTCAAACATTTTCTTAGGCATGTATGTATATGAATCATTTATCAAATTTGCAAGGCATCTAGGGATTTTCCTTTTAAAATACACCTTTTTTAACAAATAGAGCAAATTCTTTTATTATAATAACATTTGAACAAAGACACGTTTGTATGGCATAACACACACAATAATAGAACAAGATATACCATACCATATAAGGATTACTTCATTCATCATCTTGAAAATCCTCAAATAATACATGACGATCATACGTAAATATATCTCTTGAATGGAATAAATCAATCAAACGTCGAAGCAATTCCCACAAATCATCTTCAAAGTCTCTAGCACACGAAGAAAAACAGCTATTCAAATCCATTTCTTTCAAATCAGTCATGAGTTTAATGACATCATCACCTTTGAAAATAGCAATGAATCTATCGCTGTTCAAGTCTTGTTCTTCCTTACAGAGTCCATAGTCCAACAGAGATGTCATACAACGTAGACCAAAGTCTGTCACTACTGCCAGGTTGTTATTCTCATCATCGTCACCTATGTCGCTCTCCCAAGGAAATATTTTTCCCTTGTAATATGTCACTCGTTTCATTAACGCAAAAATCGCTTCTACGAGATCATGTCTGCATATGACATAGTCTCGCAACAGTGAGCTTGTTGGTCTGCCATAAACGTTAAGAAAGTTATGCAACACCACAAGTGACTGAGCCGCCCCTCTAAGATTACATGAACGCAAATAGACGCCGATGTAATCCATAATTCCATGCAGACGTTCAAACTTGAAGAAATATTGTTGATCGTACTGAGATAAAACAGTTACTAGAAATAGAGAATCGAAAATAAAATCCTCATCATTTTGCTGCAGAAGTTCAATAAGATGAATCAACAACCCATTTGATATACCTATATACATTAGTTTTCTTTTGAATTTATTCTCACAGTCATAAAGCCTATCCGCACGGAAAATTAATGAGAGAAGACTAATAGTATTGCAAACAAAATTGGGAAAAGGCTTTGTTAAGCATGATATCAGAGTAGGAATGCCTTGTTTTACGACGTCAGTAAACATTTCAACAAACCCATCGGTTTTAACTGAGTCATCAAAGGTCCCAATGTATTCCTCTTCAAAAAGTGTCCGCAGAAGCCCAACTGCACGGTCTTTGAAAATGATATCACCTTTTTCTAGAAACGCAAAAGCTGATGATAAAACTGTATGTAAGACCCATGGTGGCAATTCCGAGTTTCCGTCATACGAATGCATAGCCCAGTTCCAGAAAAATATGATCCACACTTTTGCAAAATCACATAAGTGGTCGTTCTGTAAAAGCTCTTTTGCCCTAGTATGGAATCCTATTTGACCGCATATGTTTCCTGCGTAAGACTCGTCACCTGATATTATACAAGACAGAAGCTTGAATGCAATAATACTTATCTCATCGTTTTTCCGTTGAAGACACAGGTTTTCAGAAAAACCCCGCAATCCTAATGCATCTACGCACTCCGAACTCTCTACACTGCCCGATGCCATAGCAGCCAAGACAGATACACACAGATAAATTATTTTTGAACTTTCATCTCCTTCACCTAAAATATTTGGATTTGACTCTTGAGAAATGTCAATATCACCTTCTTCCTTGAGTATTTCGAAGACGATACTTTGCAGATTTAGTTCCATACCAATATCCAATATGTTCTCATAAAATGTTGTAATTTTGCTATCCAATGTAGTATATTGTTCATTATCAATATGTGACATCAGTCCTTCTATCTTGCTTAGAATAAGGCACTTATAACTTTTAGTAGTTTCGGGACAACTCAATTGCTGAACCAAGCACTGCAATTTGTCCTTAAATTCCTGCTTTTGTTTTATCAAATGCGCTTCGGACCATAGATCCTTATTGTCATTGTTTGATTTTATAGCATATGTATCCAGGTTCTTTGCATTATTGATGTCCGGTACATTTAGCTCGCTCTCAAAAGGTTCCTCTATCGAAAGCTTGTCATTTGATTTGGCACGTTCCATGGCTTTCCTTTTATCAAAAATGTGCAATATATCCGTATCAGTGTATGCAGAAGACGAATGGCGTTTGAGCGGTTTCATTTCCGCAATTTGGGCAGGACGGTGCACCTCATGTTGCTCAATGGATTAATGTGTTTGAGATTATTGCAAGAGTTTGATGTGACGAACCGGTTTCTTATCAAGAACTTTGTATATAAGACATTTTTTTATCCTAGGGTTAGTGTTTTCTGGAATAGCTATGGAGGAAGAGCTATCGGGTTGTGTAATGGTCTTGTCTATGATTTATTTAACTGCATCTGTTAAGATTACAAGATTTGTATTTTCTTATTTTTCATTTTATACATAATGTAGAAAATATTCAGTGGGTTTATCGTTCAAGTTGTATATTTTCAAGACCGAAAAAATAAAACGATATTTAGCTTACTTGTAAAATGAAAACAATAAATCGTAAGTATAATTCATTGTATGATTCTACGTTCTCATATGCATCAATATATACGTTGTGTATAGACCTTTATTTATCTATATATATCTTTAAACGAAATTCATTTTGTTCTCTTTTTATCGGGCTTTAACAAAGAGTTGCGACACATAGTGACATAAATTAGTACTGTAACGAAAAGTGTACTTTCATCGGTGGCAATCAGCTCACGATTATTCTTACATAAAATCACGCAATTTATTTGATCGAAGATAAAAAAATGTTCCATCGTAAAATTATGATAATAATTATTATATTGTATCACCTTTTAATCCATGATTAACTCATATTGCGTCATGTCTTAGTCCATTTACTTTATTTACATTTATTACTTTAAATATCAAACTTATCCATTCAATAATTTTACACCAATTTGTTCACACAATAAATGTAATGATTCCTCAATCATATGAAAAAGATATTAGACATTAAAATAAGTTTTTTATGAATGCATTTTTTGTATATCCTTTGCTTACAAACCAATATTTGTCAAACTAAACCCTATGAGCTACATAATAAGTACTTTGTAACATATATATTTTACGATAAGCCTGTATGTAGGTATAAAGTAAACAAGCTGGTAGGCCAAGCACAGGTAAAAGAAAAAAAGGCTAATCGATAGCACATTCAAGCTTCTAGTTACAAACTATGTATGGGTATTGAACTCGCATTAATGCTCTACCACTATAAATTTAGTATAAAGCCTAGATATAATCCCAATTAATAAAGGGTCACATTATATATGTTTGTTGGTATGTCAAATAGCCTCAATCTAAATACAGTGAAACCTGCTTAATCCGGACATCCGGGGGACTGAGCAAAACTGTCCGGTTAAGCGAGGTGTCCGGTCTAACAAGGTTCACCATTTCTCTGTCCTTTAATTGGGCCCGTTTCCTATATCAAGTTCTAGATTATTTATACGTGTGTATGTTTTGATATAGGTAATTTATCTAAAAATTTGGTTATATTTATACTCCCTTACCTATGTTATCCATTAGTCTTGACATCTTGACACATAAATAATGAATTTTACATTATATGCCTATTATTGGGTATAAAAAACAGCTCTTCATCATTTTTATCTGAAAATCGCTGAGTGTGAAAATGTGGAACTCCAAATACACCAGAGTTAAGCTATTTAAATATATTTCAAGGTTGATTAACACTCAAAGACCTGACACAAACTTTATGGCGGGTGTGGTTTCGTGACAGAATCAAGTGTTGATCATATAGGAAATCAAAGTTAACGTAACACAAGTGACCATGCAACATTAATCTCTAATCACTGATTTTATAGCCACACCTATGCGATTCCGGAGCAAAGGTATTTGCCCCCCCCCCATGTCAAACTTGATACTTCTAAAGAGAAGACCCTGTGAACGCTTTGAAGCTACATATTTACAAGGTGTGGTTTCGTGACATTACACGGTCTATTCAAACTATGAAAGCAATGTGTTTGATGCCCTTCTTAAAAGGACACTGGATATCGAAACCCTGACTGTACGGACCCCTTTCTCCTTTGATACCCATAAAGCAATCTAGGATTCCCCCTCCCTCTATCCTTCGTTGCTAAAACACAGCGCAATTAGCATTCAACACAACGATTATGTTCAATTAATCCGCTGTCTATGTTGAAACTCATGCAGTGTGAATGATGTGCGAGAAGAATAAGGGATTTACAGTGTAATGTGTGCTTATGAGGAGCTTTTATAACAACAAAACCATATATTCATGATTGCAACTAATTTCCATAGGAAATTATTGTCCGGTTTAAGCAAGTGAAATACTTATATATTTCAATAATTGGTTACAATTTTGGTGTCCGATGTCCGAAAAAGCGAGGTGTCCAGATTAAACAGGTTTTTAAATGGTAAAAAACAGTGAGGAATAAAACGGGACTGAAAAAAGCTGTCCGGTTTAGCTAGGTGTCCGGTCTATCGAGGTGTCCGGTTCTAAGGTTTCTCTGTAGAATGAAAAAATGTATATATGTAATTTTAAGCTCACTGGTTAACTTATTTCTTTCAACTATTTTTTCGTAATTTCTATTCCGTAAATTGGGTTTTGAATAATGATGTGTATATCAATAAATATGGTTTTTAATGTAAGCCTGATGATTGATGCATGTTTTTGTCGTCTTAATATAATGTTTTATTTTTATCTAAGAATTTCTTTCATCAATTAATCTATCTGTATTTATTTTTTTTTCTTTATTAGAATTCACTTTCATGTTGATTAGCCTGGATTTCGGGCAGTACAAAATGGGCAACTTATTTATTTATTTTCATTTATGTTTTATTTGTATGCATTCCTTCATCGATTTACTCTTTGAAAATGAGTTTAAACCGTGTAAGGAAATATATGTCTTTTTTCATTTGAAATATAGGGCTATTGCATGGAATTGAAAAAAAAAAACTTGTAGTAGTGTTGAATAGAAACATCATTCTATTGCAATTTACTCAAATTGTGTCATTAAAGATAAGTTTTCTAATGATTTCTTTTCTTAAAAAGCTTATATATCATTGCTATGATGCATATCAAAAGTTGTCATTGCCTTGTTATTTGGAATAGATTCGTAATCGTCCTTTAGAAGTGTTCCATTTATAGCTTTGCTTCTAATGTAGGTGTGATTATTTATAAAGACCAGGCAGCCGCTATATCCCTGACAATGATCATTCTTTGAACACCAAATCGAATATCAACATACCGTGTGTAGTCTTCTCGATTCTAACATTCTGCTTTATATCTTGATTCTGCTTTGAATTATTCGCTCTATTAGTTATTTAAATAGATGAGATTAAATATGTAGCTAAAATTGATTCACGAAATAAAACGTTTTCTTACATAATGACAACTTTTATGATTTTAAATGAGTAAAACCTTCAAACATCATCTGCTGTGCTATGTTAAACATATATTCATTTATATTAAGCATTACATTCAATCTGTTGATTACGATTGTATTTTCAGTCTATGTATTGATTCGTGATGTATAATATTTTGTGAATTTCAGGATGTCTTAGAAACCCAGATGTTAAGATGCAAATGCATTGGCATCACATGCGTGATGAAATAAATAAAATGATCTGCATGAAATAGGCTTAGAAAAAATAATGGAAACTGCATAAACATATAGCTTCGACTGCCCCAATATACAAGTACAAACACAATTTTAATTGAAGTTTTTATAAAAGCAAACATCTAATAACAGGTTTGAATTACGTGATCTCTCCATTTTTATCTATATTTAAGTCATACTTTAAATTATTTGCGATAAAGTTTAAGATCAAAACATAATTTGAGGCATTAGTTTTAAAATATTATACCAAGCTTACCTTTCCTCAGAGAAAAGAACTTGCCATGATATGAGAAACATTTTTCAAACTGATAAAACATTGAATCAATATCAAAAATATGTAAAAATATATTTAAGGGCTGATATAGTAAACATCATGTGTTTGATTATTCGTATCAAATCAAGTGGAACGATTTTTTTGTGTTAGTGTTATAAGCATGCTGTTGATCAATAGAAATGCATTTTTATTGAAAAAAAATGATAACCTAGCAGCACTTTAAGATAATAACAAAATAACAAGATTTTTTATTTCAAATATTTTCTTCATTTATTATAGGCCTTCTAACTACCAATTATAAAAAGTAATGGAAAATCTATACAACTACAGGCTCATCCTTATATGAATTCAGTACATTTCTATGGTTCACAAAGAAACACCTCCTTAAAATCCTTAAATTCAATCTGAAATCAGGTTGACGACGCCGATTTAGCTTTTCTGCCCAACCATGTGGGACTCTCTACCCGACGAACTAAAATCAATGGCTGTATCATGTTGACAAAGAACCTAAAGACATTCCTTTTTCGTAATGCATATCATTGTTAAGACTGGAATATGATGTTATGTCTAAAATCGTCTTTTAAAGAGGTTTTAAGAAATAATTATGTTTTACGGTTTTAAGTATAGTATTTAATGTCATAGAAACATTTTTAAAAGAGATTTTTTGCGTGGAAACACATTGAAACCAATATATTTTTCAGAGTAATGTTGATGAGATTCTATATAATTTTCAACCAATTTCATAAAAAAAAATATTTTTACAGCTAGAGATAGGGTAACACAAAATATTAAATCGTGATATGCACAGTGTTATTGAAAACCCACAAGTAATAAAAATATGGTAAAAGCGATTCATGCATCAATAAACTAACATATGAATACATATACATTTATTTTTTTATATATCAAAACATAGATACATGCATAGCATAATCATTTATATAGTGGGCCAATAACTTTGTTTTCTGGGTTTATTTCTGTTGAGTTGCAGAAC
>LQRL01139482.1:8053-23958 GCA_001703475.1 Hydroides elegans
ACGAAGCGTCGATTCCTTGATTAGTCGCAAAATGGCCATGTCCGGTTTGGCATTAGTTAATGTTAAGGGCGTAAGAGCTTAAATTCATTCTAATATTCAAAAACAATATAAAATACATATAGAATACATATACAACTTTAAATTTCTCAGGTGTTAAGTAGCAATGGGGCTTTAATCAAATCAAAAGCAATTTTAATTAAATAAATGAAAATGGTACCCTGGCTCTTGTTTTTTAACAATTACACGCTCGCCTTTTTAAACAACCCCCTGTGCGCTCACCTTGAATCCGTTTCACGCCCGCCCCAAACTCATACCCCACTTTTCTAATATTCTTACTATGAACTCGTTCTCCCCTTTACATGACGTTCATGCGCGCCGTCAGTCTCTCTTAGGACTAAAGCATCTTGGCTAGTTTTGAACACCAGAAGGCCATACGCTAATGGCATTGTCCAGGGGAATTATCGAAAAGACGGTGCCGAGAATGGGACCTACGTTTGCGCGCATTATAATAAGAATAAACAAATCATTTGAATATATATCTTTCATAAATGTAGAATTGTATACATACTTGTAATTTGTCATATTTGATATATTGCAATATGACAGTGCTGCTCAGGAAGTTACCTACACAAGGGGCTCATCTAAGCACCAGATTAAAGACCAAAAATGAACATTAAGCACATGGCGCGACGGAAAAAGACATAACCCTAGTTGCAAATATGATGTGCAGGCAAAATTATTATCAAAAGATCTTTACAGGTGATGTGAATATATTTTTTTGGTATGTGTAAGTGGTTGTTTCGGTTGCTTTCAATACATACCGAGTGGGGCGTCCTAGACGCCCCATGGTTAACCACGGTCTGAGGGATATACATAATGTATACAACCATTTAGAGCAGAAGATAATTATAGCTAATCGTTAATCACAACAAAATTAATATAATCAAATCCATATGTCTAGAATACGCATGGATGTGTCCGGGGCAGGACAAAAATAGGATCATATTTGTACATTCTTAAAATTTGATTCATAATGCTTCATAACGTGCCTTATCTCTTAACTAAAAGATACTATATTGTTAGTATACTGTTCAGAGTGTGATTAACTTAACTGTCTTCTTTTACACAGACGATTTTGCATGGCATATGGTTATACATATGTGGTTATATTAATGGTTAAGCATGTGGTTTGACATACCTTGAGGGGGCTTTCTTGACACAGACGGTGCTGCCTGACGTGCCGCCTCGTTCTCCACCACATGCTACTTGGAAGCCCACTAACATTAGTTTAAATATAAATGGATATATTGGTGATTACTTCGATGCTTATATATGTGGTTATGCAAACCGTGAGGGAGCCTCCATAACACAATTGGTGTCGCCGGGCTTGCCGTCCTGGTTATTCTTCAAGTGTTTCATGAACGCCTTCTTGTGACACTGCAGTTGAACTTTCAATTTGAATCAAAAAGTAAATATATGAGTACGATGACATCGTATTAAAATAGTGAATAAATTTTCTCTTAAAATTCGAATATATGAATAGAATATATATATAATGGTGAAATGGCGAAATTTATTTGGTGAAGTAATATCCATATTGCAGCCAATATGCAATTTGGCTGAGTGTAAAAATCAATCTGTTGATTGACAAAGATTGATTTAAACAATTCAGCTTTAGCCAAGATTGAAATAACACTCAGAGTGGGTTAACCATAAGTATTGAACAAAACAATTTCGGCTGTTAAATAACGGCAGCTCAGTCCAAATCATATGAAGCAGGTGGCTAATCAACCTTCTAAATATATAGGAGCTCTCAAAATAAAACGATAGACTTACTGGTTCTTCAAAATATTCTTTCACACCCACTTTATTATAAATCTTGAAGATGATGCAAGCGAAACAGTGTGATGCTGAAGAACCGTAGCACTTGACACACTCATCGCGGCATCCATTTAAAGAAACACAATTGAAATAAATCATAATCATATTTTCAAAATTGTGGCATCAAAAATGAGTTTGAACATGAATATTTGAAAACGATAGCGGAAAGCGACTTTTAAATGACTAATCATATAAACTGATATGAATAGATCATGTTTTGATCGCATATGATTTTCATTTCATGGTTGGAATAAGTACGACCTCCATATATAATTATGTCGGCAGTAAAACATATGTCAGAGTACAAGAACAATATATTTTCAACTGTGTTTTTTTCTTCGTTTATTCGCACACACATAGGTACACTTTTGCTCTGCTGTTTTTGTCTCAATCGCATATAAATAAAAACAAAGCGCCTTTACGCGTTATTCTCCCATTTTTGCATCTATACTTTTAACTTTTTTCTCTTTTTCTTCGCCGTACTGCACAGGCTTGAACTCCCCCTTTGTACTTTTAATTTTCATATAATACCAACTTTTCATTTGCACTCATTTGGTCACTCTTTATTTTTCATTTTTTCGCTTTCAAATTGCATTTTTCCCTTATATTCACATTTATACTTCAAAATCAGTTGCACTCTCTCCTTGCCATGCGTATCCTTTCAGTGGTTCGACGAGGAGTAGGCCACGTTCGCGTCTTGCATGAGGAAATAAAAACACGTGTCACAGCGCTAATGGGAGTAGCCGAAGCACGAGCTTCCTAAACGTCTGAAGTAAGGAAAAGGGAACTTAAAAATATATGCAATCCGTATAACTTACACTGAGTATCATTAAAATATATGTTTGTGTTTAATCGATGTAGCATTTGAACACATAAATATTGGCCCACAACACTGGTTTCATCAAACATTCAGTTTTGATCTGAAAATAGGTCTGACATTTCTACTTGATAGTGACTAAAAGAATAATGATGAGGCCTAAATAGCAGTTCAGGTAAATTTACAAAGGACAGTTAATTGAAGTTCAATCATTGGAAATTAATTCCATAATTTAAAAACAGTATAGTTCAACAATATCAACTGATTACCCATGTAATTATCATTTTATAGCTATATGTTATACTAAACAACATCAACTGATTACCTATATAATTATCATGTTGTATCTATATGTTACAATAAACCACTCTTCAATATATATATAATTATTCATTTCTTCATTATTTATACATAATGGATTACACTCATTATTTAGGTTAAGCAATTATACATAAAGTCCAATAATTTACCTAATATATTTGTGCAGAAGTACATAAAAAATATATATATATATATTTATATATCGATTGGAGAAATTAATCAAGCATGCAAACCAAAAAAGAACGCGATTGATTTTGGGACCACTAACTGTGCTCTTACGCAAAAACACCTTTGGCTTAGAGAAAAGTAAATACACACATTGATTATCAGGTATAACTAAGATCTTTGAGTATTAACGCTCTTCAATGCAACATAAGTCCTTTTATTCAATTGACTGGTTTATTCCGCTTATATTTGCCCAACGAAATTCGGTTGCGTATACTTTATTATAAACATGGCAATTTAGACCTCAAATTATTATAAGGTCATTTTATAGAAATAAAGTAACATAAGAGATATATTAAGTCATGAAAATAAATTGGACATGTTTGCCTCTGATCAGCAAAAATGGCTATGAATGAAGACTTGTCTCAAACTGTGCGAAAAAAGGAACAGAGAGTTACGAAGGAAATAGTTGGTGACTATATTGTTACAACTCGACCTTGCATAGGTAGTGGCACGTTCGGGAGAGTATGTAAGGCAGAGCATAGTGATACTCATGAAAAGTTAGCGGTGAAAGAAATTGAAATCACATTCCATAATCGGAAAAATCAATATATGGCTGACATGGCAGAGAGAGAACTCATTATTTTAAAGAAGCTCAAAAGTCATAATAATATCGTCAAAATCATAGATTATGTCCTGGAGGAGGATTCCGTTTGGATTTTCATGGAGTTTTGTGACCTTGGCGACTTAAGTGTTTATCTAGAGGAACACAAAGGGATGAATTTGATTTCGAAGGTTAAAATTCTAGAACAATCCGCCAGCGCATTGGCATTCATGCATCGTCAAGAACCTCCCATTATTCATAGAGACTTAAAGCTTCAAAACATATTAATGATAACCAAGGGAGGAGAAGATGTAGTTAAACTGACCGATTTTGGTTTGTCAAAAGTGTTTAGTGATAAGCACACTCCTTCTCTTTCCACTGTGTTCAATCGTGGGAAATATATGACAACGGCATGTGGGTCAGAGTTCTTTATGGCACCAGAATTTTTCGCTGAGCAGGAAGGAGGATTGCAGTATGACTCGTCTATTGATGTATTTGCCCTTGGACTTGTACATATGGTAGTTTTGGATTACAATGAGGATTATCCTGAAATAATACCCTTGTCTAGTAAGTACTGTATTTATACTAATAAAAGGTATCTATTATGTATCGGTTAAGGTTAAATAAGATTCGACTGTATAAATTTTATAGGTATGATGAACTTTGTTAAATCATAACACTTGTGATGATGAAATGATAAAGCCCTAAGGCTATTAGCAAAACCAGTTCATGAGATATTTTGAGGAATATATATATATATATATATATCTATAATTCTCTGTTTCAGTTTCTTCAAAGAAAGCAAAGGTCATTGCGAAAATAGGCATAGAAATGCTTGAGAACTATAGACAAAGGAAAAACCTACCTATTCTGGTTGATAAGGAACCAGGAGACGATATATTCACTCAACGAATCAAACGGATAATAAAGCATATGACTTCGTTTAGAGCTGTTGATCGAAAAAATATTCAGGAGGCCGAAGAAGAGTACACAGGTAATAAGAGAACAATAATCAATGACATGTCATTACCAAATCTGATTACATAACATAGTTCGAAGAGTCTAGACATGTACTATTGTCCTATACGTCTACGATATAAATATTTGTACTTTAGTGGCTACATTGAGCCAATATATACTATTTGTTACAATTATGATATTCAGTAATATTCTAGGCAATAATTTCAGGATTTATTTACTTAGTATATTAAGAAAAAATACTCCATAATATTCCGTACTTATGTAGTTTCTCTCCCATTTTAACATTGAGGAGCTCCATTAATTGCAGAATTACATGCACAAATGTGCGCGACACTGGCCGCTGGTGGTAGAGAGCAAGAGTTACTTCAACGAGCTGCGAAATCCCGTAATGATTTACTGAAATCGGAAGAAGATAGGCGTGATTCTGCAACGAAAATCAGGAACAAAGAAGCTGAACTCAAACAAAAATATGAAGAGATAGAACGACTCAATCGATTACTAGAACAACACCACATTCATTCAAACAATAAACAGAATACAAGCACACTACAACAGGTAACTTACCAATAAATTGAACGCTCAAATAGCGAAGTTTTGTGATGCCATTTAATTCAATTAAAAGATCAATACAACCAAATATAATTATCAACGACGTAGATGCATGCGACTTGCAACTGCACGATTGTATTCATAATGTGTTTTTGGCATAAAAGTATAAAATCATTATGTATGAAAAATATATAGCATTTTTTTCGTTACATAAACGACTTAAATTTTACGAAACAACACAAAAAAGTTTTAACGAATCGGTATCGGATAAATGTTGGACTAGTTCATATCAGAGGATCAAATCAAAGTTTTGGAATGGCCTACTTAACGATAATTAAAAACGATGGACTAAACAAAATCAAATTAAACTGACTTCCAATATAAAAAAAATACTCATAATTACACCGAAGACATAATTTTACTCTGCAATGCATACTGTTAGTCATTTACACCCGGACCTAACCTGAATAACAACCAATAAGAATCGGATTAATCATACAATATTTTATTATCTAGAATTACTACATACCTGATATAATCTGGAGTTAATAATTTATAAAACAGGGTTTGAACTACCAATAGCTTTAAAACAGGTATTCTTAACTTCAGAAACATAGGACAAAATAGAGTTCTATTTCCCGCCGAAATATATGTAAACAATCACATTTTTGTTCATAAAAGATCTTTTTTTGCAAAGCTGTATCTATTAATGACATTACTTCATGTTTTTGGCTTTAAAAGAAGATAAACCCAAAGACATTGAAATCAACACTACAGTTGTTAAATACTTTGTATATTTAAAATTCTTAGTTGATTTATCTCGTAAATGTTCAAAAGGTATAGCCGTCATCCGTTTAAAAAACATTGATTTCTATTTATAACCGATAAAATGGTCATTATGACCAATAATATTGATAAATCGAATTTTGAAATATCGATTCATTAATATTAATGATATTTCAAATATATAAATATTTTGTTACAGAATGAAACGGTACACCATTCAGCCTCAGCGTCATTAAAACTAGCATCTCTTAGAACAAAAATATTTTCCGAAGCAAAGAGGGTTGACCTTCACTATCATGCTACCTCAGTTCAAATGATTGACGGTCAGCTGTGGTGTGGGACAAACAATCAGATTAACGTCTACAGCACTAATCTGCTCAAAGTGCGATCGATTGAAATGAATGGCATGGAATGCATTTGGGGCTTTGCCGAAGCAGACGCTGACGCTATAGCGGTAGCTGCCCGCAACGGACTCTTTGTTATTGATAAACAATGTAATCAAATGAACCTCACTATCTTTCACCAAGTATTTGACATATAATGTTAAATTTGTTTTTGTTGTATTGTTTAGGTTGTTATAAAAAGCATAAATACCTTTGATTTATAAGCATTAAACACAATATGTATACATAGAGTTTGACACATCTTTACTGTTTATATTACCCTAATGATACGGTTCGTAACAATCTATAAAACATGAATAACCGACGTGTCCACACTGATAAAATGTATATAAAATACTTTTATATGACAATATTCTTAGCATTTCCGGGATATTCAAATATTGTTTTATTATACGGAATAATTCATCACAGTGAATATCTCTTTATAGGTAAGGTGCAACGACGTCTCAGTGATAGTCGTCATGATGACGTGTCTGTGTTTGCAGGATTACTGTATGCAACGCCTTATAACCAAGACGGAGATCAGTTTATTCACGTTTACTTGACTGCAAACTGGCAGCACATCTCCAAACTTTCTTTCCATTGCATTGGACCAAACCACTTTAACACACTGTGTGTCAACGATCAACATCTATATGTATCATGTTCATGGGCAAGCCACATATATAAGATGTCACCAGACGGGAAAATGATTGACACATATGACAACAGCGGCAACGGCAAATTCCAATATCCATGTGCATGCATGACTGATACCGAGGGCAGTCTGCTCGTAGCCGATTACGGAAATCACCGCCTTCAGCTATTGCACGGGGAGCAGTGGTCGGTGTTGCAGTTAAAGCCGCCGCCACCAATGCCAAGCAGGGAAGTGTACGACGGCAACGCGCTCTATGTGATACACGGGAACCCATATGGGGGATTTGAGTCCAGAAATGAACTTGTGAAATATGAAAGTATCGATTAAAAATCGTCGCCGTAATTCGATAAACGATTAAGATTTGCTTAAAATTGCATTATTCAATACTCAGGATAAGATTGATTGAAAGTGAATAAATGCTGTTTGTTCTGATAAAGCAATATATGCTTTATTAAAATCTCGAGATCACGGCTCAGGCTCATTTAACCTGATGATAAAGAAGGCATATTACTTCAGATATTTGTTATATAATAATAAATACTATTCTATAATCTATTGTTATTTCCTGTTCTAGTTATCATGTAGTCAATAACTTAAGAAGTCGACTATAATTATATTTTTACATTTCTAAGACCGCGGTTACACATTTATAAACACTCGTTTGAAACAAAACCAGAGATATTTTTCAAGCGAGCTTGTTTAATCAATAGTGGCTACACTGCGTTTTTCACGTCAATCTTGTTCATGCTCAGAGAAAAACTCCAGCGAAAAAACTGCTAACGGGAAAAAGGCGGAATTTTGCTCTGTGTAACCGCGGGTTAATATGCGGTGTACATGTAGTTGCCATTTTCTACGATAAATAGATTATACATTGTTTAAGTATTTGTTTGCTTTACTTTTATTTAATATTCTAAAAAGTCAAATAAACAGGCACTCGATATTATCATTTTTTTCAAGTGATCAATAATAATGAGGGATCTACAATGAAACGGGAAAGAAACACTCATACATTCATCGCATGTACTAACATTCAAGAACCACGATAATGAAAGGATGATGAAACATCAATAGAATATATCATATTATGAATAACAATGGATTGATGATGCATCAAAATGTATTGTGAAAAAAATCAGGTTGTGAGATTGTGAGAATATAAAGTAAATATGTGGCGCATCAAATTCTTATATAATCAACATTTCGATATTATCTAAAATAGTACAATGTTCTACCATAAGTTCCGCTGCAATACAATTCAAACATCACTATTATACGACTAAATTCCATTAACATTCACACACAAAATCAGCACAAAGCTCTTCAACATACATTAAAACACGATAAAAATAAATTTAGAATTATATAATGAAATTGTTTGCGTCATTCAGCATCATTTCATTATGATATTGGGTTTCATTCAGTCATCAATAAGGGCATAATGTATGCTGTCCAGACAATTCTTGTTGGTCAGGCGATAGATATATGAAACACTATAGTTTACTGCATTATAATTTCAATTAACGAAAAAAAAAATTAGTAAAGTTTATCAGTATGATAAATTCACATAGGACCTCGCCTGACTTTTGTGTTTTATGAAAACATCATATAGAAAAGAGATACTAATATCAACTATTTACAGCATTACACAAAAGGAAGAGCAGAATTGTGCATAACGTCGCATTACGTCAAATTATAAGCAGCATTGGGAGACAAAGAAAAATTCAGATAAGTCTACAACAGAAACACTTATTTATTTTTATTGTTGTGAATACATTCAACATTTCAAAATACACAAACAAAGCCGTATTTTACAAGAGAACGAAATATGGGCTTATGGTGTGACCGCTCTTAGATGATGAAAAAAAAATAATGTTAATCGATAAAATAAACTCACAACAAATCGGTTCACTGTGGACACGTATCACAATACAACGAGTTTATCCCATTTACATTATCACATTCACACCTTTTGGATTATCACACTCACACCTTTTGGACATCGAAGACAAATATATAGTGTCAAAGAATATATACAGCTATATTCAAACAAATTTGCTATTTCGGTCAAATTAAAAATTAATTGTACTTCATAAGTAAAAAAACAATAACGAATTGAAGGTTCCATTGATTAATAACACAACTTTTACTGCTAGGAATACATAATATGTAATAAAGAGACTGTGCATTATTATTTGATATTGAACTACTTCAAAAGTGAATCAACTTCTGTAAAGTAAGTAAATATGGAGCAAATATTGCTAGAGCTCATTTATTTAATGCCTTAATGCTCAATACGTTTAAGGTATTTAAATCACAACCTCGACATAACCTCATATGCTTCTTAATGGCAAACAGTCTGTAATATACATACATACAAATGAATAAAAGTACTATCCGCTACGCATTATTTACACTACACATACTTTACTATCTTATGTATGTACAATATATAAAGCACCATGTATGAAATAAATTGCAATCAGACATAGCACACATACACAAAACGAACAAACCTTTTTAAAATACTAACTTCTCTTTCTCTTGTCAAATCCTACTTACCGTCCTGGACGAGGTTCATATACTTTGGGTGTCTAGCAGAGGAGGGATGGAGATAATCGGCGTCATCTACGGGCACTTGCAGATGTTTGTGTTTGCCGTCTGGCATAGATTTACCTGGAACAACGACATTTAGACACTACTGAACACAATTTCACACATAATTGTTAATGGCAACATTTGATGTGCCCACCTTTGCATAAACAAGCTCTTTCAAGTAGGCTCTGTTTATAAATCATAAGCAGATGATAAAATATTCTTACGGATAAAACGGCTTTTCTATGATTTTGTTTATCTGCTTTCTAACCTGGATATTAATAATGATGGTATACGTATTTCAACATAATATATCTTGAAAATAACTTATATGTTTCATGATCTCACCTTCTGGCAGATTGAAGCTACCCTTATCAATGGGCGTTGGCGGGGCGGGCACTGCTGGAAAATCCTCCGCCAGTGAGCTACAAGCGGGCATCCTACCACCATCCATCCCGCCTATGTAAAACAAATAAAAGATAATCAGTAGCAATGCATTCTGAAATATAAAACTGAAGCTTTGAATGATTATTATTGTCTCCTGTTTTGTACCTAATACAACATAGTAATTGTTTGTGATTCATTTGCTGAAAATATTCAATGGTACTTGCACTTGATAAAAATCTAATTAAAAGAGAAAATTATCTCACAAACATTTGCATTACACGGTAAATACAATGTAGCATACTAAATAGAGAGATAATTATGACTTAAAATGCATAATTTATTAGCTTATATGAGCGCTCGAACATAAAAGCCTCATATTTGATGAACCGCTGCCAACCGATATGTATCAACTTATATAATCAACTTCGATCCACTAAAATTTGGTGGGTTCATATATTATCATGATGCATAACATTACCGAATGAATTCAAGAACGTGATATAGATACATAGTTTGAGCACTAAAAGACAAACTTATGTGCTTTGTAAATTTTGTTTAAGCTACATAAACAATTGAATTATTATATGAATTGATATATTGATTTGATCTAGGATACAGACTAAATGGTTAGATAACATGTTTTTTATGCAACAACCTCAAAAATACGTTTTAGATAATAAGAAACCTAATATTATTAAGTAATCCAATAACATCGGGCTTCGTCAATATTCATGATACATTAATAATATAGAAGAAAAAAGAAAACATTAAATCAATCTTGAATAATATTTTGATTCTCATCTATTTTGGCTATTGGCAAATATACAATGTTATATCATTTAATTTAAAGCAAGATATCATAAAACAATGTAACATAATTCAAATGTATATCCTGTTCATCTGATTATGAGTGTCCTTTATTTATATGAAAAATACTTATGCAATTCATATATTAAAGTGTTTGTTATAAACGTTCAAGTAGCATTGGTCCTGCAGTCACATGTAATATACCAATGATACGATTCAAGTGTTGGCGATAAGTTGGGTTAAAGAAACGTACTTATCTATATTCAAGGATCCTTGATCCAGTAGTCACACGATTGTTCCATATCATTTATATATTTATTAGCCGTGTTGGCAACAAACAATTGCATAACAAAAGCTTATATCTAAGCCATGAATTAGTAAATATTAAAGAAATAGGATACACATGCATTGCAATAAATGAAACACAAACAGAAATACCTTTAGCACCTAGTACTCAAATAAAAATGGCAAACAACAACAGCTCACAAGATGAACAAATTGTGCGGAAAAAAAGTGCAAAGGGTAACCAAGGAAATAGTCGGAAATTATACTGTTACCACTCGACCCTGCATTGGCAGTGGCACATTCGGGCGAGTATGTGAAGCAAACCACAATGAGACTCATGAAAAGGTAGCAGTCAAAGAAATTGAAGTCACATTCAGAAATCAGAAAAACCAATATATGGCTGATATGGCAGAAAGTGAATTAATAATTTTGCAGAAGCTCCAAAATCATAATAACATTGTCAAAATCATAGATCATGTTCTCGAGGAAGATTCGTTTTGGATATTTATGGAATATTGTGACCTTGGCGACTTGAGTGTTTATCTAGAGGAACATAAAGGGATGACTCTGATGGCTAAGGTAAAAATACTGGAACAGTCTGCCAGTGCGTTGGCGTTCATGCACAATCAGAAGCCTCCCATTATACACAGAGACTTGAAGTTACAGAACATATTGATGATATCTAAGGAGGAGAAGATGTCGTGAAACTTACTGATTTTGGTCTGTCAAAGGTATTCAATGATAAACACACTTCTTCTCTTTCCTCTGTGTTCAATCGTGGGAAATATATGACAACGGCTTGTGGGTCAGAGTTCTTTATGGCACCAGAATTCTTCGCCGAGCAGGAAGGAGGTTTAAAGTATGATCTTCAATTGATGTATTTGCCCTTGGACTTGTGCACTTGGTTGTGTTACAATGACGAATACCCGGAAACAATACCCTTATCTAGTAAGTGTCATACAACCTAAATGGGTTTCTTATAAATAAGATGATTTACCAATTATTAATGATTTTGATACTTTGAAAAGTCAGATATTTAAATAGATTAATATTTATTTCAAATTTAAAAAATGCATCACTATAGTCTCAAACATTAATCATCAAAACACATGACATGACATAATATAACCATACAACATTATCTAAGAAAATGTACAAAGACATTTGTGGTATCATATTGTATTCTTTCAGTTGCAAGTACACAATATGCTGTTAGATCTTTGTATAAAATTGTTTTGAATTTTAAAAATGCACATATCTTATCTTAAAATGAAATAATTCTATAATTGCAGTCATTTCAAAGAAAGCAAAGGTGGTGGCCAAAATAGGATTAGAAATGCTTGAGAGTTACCGGCAAAAGAAGACATTGCCTACGCTGGTTCAAAAGGAACCCGGAGATGATGATTTCACTCTACGCATCAAGAGAATAATAGCTAATATGACTGAATTTAGATTTTTGGATCGAAAAAATATTAAAGAGGTCGAAGAAGAATACAAAGGTAGTGATTAAGTTATTGTAAGAAGTGGTTTCTGTTCTCAGATTGCCAGATTTCAAATTGATTATTTACATATTATTAAAAAAGAGATTCTTTTTTTATACAAAGTAAATTCCTATCGATATTTCAAAAACGAGAACCGATCTAAAATGACATACATTTTAATTATTTCTTCTATAAAATCCGTTCGATATTGATAACAATACTGTTTTGTAAGCGTCCTCATCGATAAAGACCAATACATTGCAGAATTGCATGCTCATATGTGCAAGACTCGTGAAGCTTTCGATCGAGAGAAAGAACTGCTTGAACAAGCTGCCAAAACACATTCTGATTTACGGAAACTTGAAGAGGCAAGGGATGATGCAGCAGAGATCATTAGGCAAAATGAAGAAGCACATAGACATAAAGATCAGGAAATAAAACGACTCAATAGATTATTGGAGCAGCATCAGATTCGTGAAAGCAGCAAGCCCAATGTAAGCACACTTTTGCAAGAAATTGACAACCCCATTATATTTATAGATCGATGTTTACATCCCATTAACAATTATTCCATAATTTTATAACAACGTTTCCATTAACTATGATTGTCACAAATGAACATAAGAACATACATGTATTAAAATATAAGAATACAAAACATGACAAATGGCGAATGGCATTATTAAATTCTCTGAAAACTCTATGTAACGCGTAATTCACATCTACATTGAATTGATCATATTACAATTATTAAGAAATAATTATTTAAAAAAAAAACATTTTTTTTCTAATACGTTCAAGCCAATAATACGGCGAAGCATGTATCATTATTTGAGAAATCTTAAAACATGTCTATATAAAATCAATTAATCTGAATATAACTGGAGTAATTATTAAGGATTGCCATGCAAACTTTAAGTTTTCGCCTACATGACTTAATTTCAAAATCAGCCAATGCGAATTGGATTATAATGCAACCATATAATTACAATAAATATTCATATACATGATATTAATGACATGAATTAAGTAGCAGATATTGAAATACCTATACGTTTAATACAGGTATACTTTATTTAAGATACTTTTCGACAATATATTTTAAAGCAGTTAACATTAACATTAATCGTTCATGAAATATGCTAATATTAAAATAGCAATTTATGTATGTTCTGCATTAAAAAAACGTTGTATAACACATTGACATTGTAATCAGCACTTAGATTGCTATATATTGTATTTATTAATTCTATGAAAAGTGGTTGGTGGGTAACCGTTTATACAAACCTAATCAATGTCAACTAGATTTATTACTAAAAAGATTTATATATTTGCTTTATAGGATAACGGAGATAGCGATATATTTATATTTCATAGATATTAATATTTTTTGCAGTATGAATCGACATGCTCATCCGCCACAGCGCCAATTAAACTATCGGCACTTAAAACAATGCAATTTACCGAAATAAAGAGGGCTGAACTATCCATGTACGCTAGTTCACTTGCAATAATTGACGGTCAGCTATGGTGTGGGGCATACGATCAAATTCGAATCTACAGCAATTATCTGCTCGAAGTGCGATCGATCAAAATGAATGACCAAATTTGGGGCTTGGCCGAAGCAGACGCTGACGCCGTAGCGGTAGCTGCCGGCAATGGGCTCTTTGAGATTGACAAACAAGGTCATGAAATACTAATGATTAACTTTCAACAAGTATTTGAAATATATTATAATATTGGTTTTTGTTGCATTTATTGAAATGGTTTGGAAATCATTAATACTTTTAATCTATAGACATTGAACAAAATATACGAGTATACTAGTATGCATACTTTGAATGTGATATCTTAATATGTTATGCTAACATTATAAAAATGGTATATTAACATTAAAACAACTATTCATGCAGATGGTTTCTACATGCATTGATTGCTCCGACACTAACAATATACATACCATGCCTAATATATGATAATATCCTAATAATTTTAGGGATTTTCTAATATTGTTATATTATGTGGAATAATTCATCACAGTGAATATATCTTTATAGGTAAAGTGCAACGATGCCTTAATGATGATTGTCATGATGACGTGTATGTGTATGCAGGATTACTGTATGCGACGCCTTATAATGAATACGGCGATCAATTTATTCATGTTTACTCGACTGAAAACTGGCAGCAAGTCTCCAAACTTGCTTTTGATTGCATTGGACCAAACCATTATCACACTTTGTGTTTAAACAATAAACATCTATTTGTATCATGTTCATGGGCACATCGCATATATAAGATATCACTTGATGGCAAGATAATTGACATATATGCCCAGCATGGCAACGGCATAGGCGAATTCGTTACTCCATATGCCTGCATGACTGATACCGAGGGCAGTCTGCTCGTTGCCGATTGGCGGAATCACCGCCTTCAGCTTCTGCACGGGAAGCAGTGGTCGGTGCTGCAATTGGAGCCGCCGCCATCAGGTCCCCGCAGGGCAGTTTACGACGGCAACGCGCTCTATGTGATACATGGGAACCCATTTGAGTCCAAAAATAATTTGGTGAAATATGAAAGTATCGATTAAAAATCGTCACCGTTATTCGATAAACGATTAAGGTTTGCTTAAACATTATATGTGTTATTCAATAGTCAGGGTAAGATTGATTGAAAGTGAATAAATGCTATGGTGTTTCTGATAAAGCAATATATGCTTGATATTTCTTGTTCTAGTTATCATGTAGGCATTTACTCGAGAACTCTACCGTAATTATGAAATATCTTCTTATATTTTTTTCACATTTCTATTATACGATGTGCATGTAGTTGTCACTTCTTACGATAAATAGATCATATATAGTTTAACTATTTTGTGCTTTACTTTTTGTTAATATTCGAAAGAGTCAAAGAAACAGGCAATCGATATTATCATTTTTATTTCAAGTGATCAATAACAATGAGGGATCTACAATGAAACGGGAAATGAAACACTCTTACATTCATCGCATGAACAATCATTAAAGAACCACGATAATGAAACGATAATCAAACGTTATTTGAAAATATATCATATTGTGAATAACAATGTATTGATGATGCATTAAAATGCATTGTAACTAGGGCTAAAAGCTCTGGCGGAAAGCCCATATCATCGGCTAATTCATGCTCCAAAAAAAATGAAGCAGATTATTTTTTTTTTGTTGGG
>LQRL01139491.1:1783-20552 GCA_001703475.1 Hydroides elegans
ATATTATATAGCATGAAATTTAGAATATTTTAATTTTTCTTTCCAGTATTGGACATAATTCAATATGTTTAAGCCGACAGTACCTTTAGTTTTTAAGAAACAAATGACAAAAGAGTAAAAAAATCCACGAAAATTAACATAATGTCACTGGGGTTACCATATGTCACTGGGGTTACCAAACCTCACTGGTTTTGCCCAGTGTCACTGAGGTTACCAACTGAATCTCATGTGACAGCATAGATTTCATTTTCGTTTTCACAATCTACGTGTTTATTGCTGTTATGTCTTAGCTATTTTGCGATCTTTGATGATAACCAAATTCACCATGAAAAGGAAATTTGAAAATTTTGAATTTAAAATGGCTTATTTTCATTCCAATCTTTGGTAACCCCAGTGACATTATTATGCTGTTTTGAGAAAATTAAAATTGTCGTATTTTATTATTTAAAAAATATATTAAGCGTTAATGAATTGATAAGTACACTTAGTTTATGCCATCAAAATATATGAAAAAATCAGAAATAAAAAATATTGATTTTGAAAAATCTGGTGCATCTTACATCGTTTTCCGCACTTAAGGTTTATTGACCCTAAAACGAAAAGGAAACTCAACATTTTATTAATGTACAGACGTTTTAAAATGACTTCCTGGATCTCGGTGTGACTATTGACTCATGTCTCAACTTTAACTCCCATATTCAGAGCAAAGTAAATAAAGCCAACCAGACCATGGGTATGATCAGAAGAGCATTCACAAATCTTGACAAAGATATGTTTCTTTGTTTGTTAGGCCCCAACCCCAAAGGTTGGGGCCTATAGATTCGGGGTGTCCGTCCGTCTGTCCGTCCGTCCGTCATCGATTCTTTTCCAGGCTGTATCTTTGTAACGAATGGTCGTAGAGACCTGGGAATAGGCTCATATGAAAGGTTTTGGCCTGTAGATGTGCCTTTTGACAGTTTTGGCCATTTTTGGCCACCGAAAATGGCCGGATTTGGCCAAAATGTCCCAAACAGCGGTTTTTCGAAACATAGGCTTTGTCAGGCTGTTTCTTTGTAACGGACGGTCGTAGAGACCTGGGAATAGGTTCAAATGAATGGTCTTGGTGTGTAGATGTACCTTTTGACACTTTCGGCTACCGGAAGTTCGCCACGAAGGTTCTCTTTCACACATAGAATAGTTGACCTCTGGAATCCGTTTCCAAATGAGGTAGTCACTGCGAATAACCTGATCAACTTCGAAAGTCGACTGGATAAATTTTGGACAGGCTATGCCTTCAAATACGATGCGAAAGCCCCTTTTCCTTGCCATGCACATAAACACTAACAATACGAAGAAAAGGATCTTGACATAGAGGTCTAGAAAGACCTGCATCCAGAAGAGTTCCTGTAAGTTATCCTGTAAGTTATATGCATATGTTTACATCTTGTATCTCAGGGCGAATTTGTGTGGACCTACATGTGTGAACATTCATCTCTGTTAGTTTAAGTAACCATCCATATAGAAAGTGCACGTAACCACCCATATATAAGGCTATTGTTAAAAAGCATAGAGTACACAGAGTACTAACGAATAAAGGTGTTCTATTGTACGGTGTCACCTCGAAGAACTTTATTTAAATAAATGACAAAATATTTAGAAAAATCAAATGGACCTCATCGATTCATATGATAAATAGACGCTGTAGGTAAATGTGGACACTGAGTCTGATGATGCACTTGTGAAGTTCTGGTCGAAACAGGACACTGCCATGCATGCTATGGGACAATGCAGAAAGCCCCGACTAATTTGAACATGAATTATTTGAATTTGATTGTAATGAAATTCAACTGTTTTCTCGGTCCCGATTTGATAATTTCCCACTGTTTTATACCAAATTCAACTCGGATAACTAAGATTGCATGATTTAAGCCGTTTCTCCGATCTAAAGCACTCCTAATAATTTATCTGGAATCCATTTTATATAGAGTTCTACTTACATTACAGTGGGTTGGCTGTATCGACCTGTTCCCTAATGAGGAAGCGACCTGCAACATTGAGATCAAAGTGGCCGAGTCATGGGTTTCACAGGAACAAGAGGTATTTATTAATGGTTGCGTTTTAGTCGCTTGAACGAATGTTGCTTCTTAAAATACTTGCAAGTTATTTTGAGTTATAGTTATTGAAACTAAAAGATAAAGGGGGTTGATAACAAATAAATTATTCTGGTATGTCTGCAAGACCAGGAATTTGTCGATAGGGTAGAAACAAATCAGATATAAATTGCATAAACATATAAGATTAAATAATGTTTACATACCGAGCTTACATGTACATGTACGCGATCATATCAGTATGGCTAGTTTTTGGCTTTCATATATCATTTTATCAATACATCGTAAACATCAAAGTATCAGTAGATATTGCCAACAATATGAACAACTTTCACATTAAAATATTGATATAAATCAAGGTATGCGGCAAAGTAGAGGAGTCGTTGGCTGGAGAGAAAGTCGATGCCATTATTTGCGTAGCCGGCGGATGGGCCGGAGGTAGCGCTTCCTCTAAAGGTAATGACAACATCTTCTATTTAGCGTGGTTGCTATGTAGTTTACAAATTATAAATTTGAGATAAAAAGAACCGGTATTAGCTGACACCATCCATTTTGCATTCACTGTGATAAAAATCGAACGATATGCTGAAATATGGCACGAAATAGCAGTAAAAACACAATAAGTGCCTTTTCTTTGCGTCATATAGCATTTATGCCTGTGATTTTGTTATTTGAACGATATATGACCTATATATGATTTATATGTTTTTCTCTGCAGCCCTGGTGAAGAACGCTGACATGATGTGGAAGCAGTCGGTGTGGACGTCGACGATCGCAGCGCACCTAGCGGCCAAGCATCTCAAGGACAATGGCGTCCTAGTGCTGACGGGGGCGCATCCGTGCCTTAAGGGAACGCCAGGTAAATGAATGTTCAATAGTACCTCGTTAACGCTAACATTGTTGTCCGAAGTACCGTTTGACTCAAAGTATTTCTTCTCATAGTGCTCGTGCTGACGGGTGCGCGTCCCTGCTTCAAGAGAACCCCAGGTAAATGGTTTAAACTGTAATCGAGCTAGACTTGAGCAGTTATATAAGTTGCAACTATTCTCAAGGAGAATGTGTTTTTAATACACCACATTCATAAGCTCTACACGAGATGAAAAAAAAAACTGCTGTAAAGTTGCCGTAAAGTTATCTTCATTTAGAAGTTGGCGTAAGATACCTGTCCATTTGTTTCGTCACGTGATCTGGTTTTTCCTACGATAAAGAAGAATGTTTTGGATATTTAAAAGAATTTGTGATATCGAAAGAAGCCTGGTATTGCTAAAACATAAAATTAGCAAAGTTTTGTTGATTCTTACTTAAATAGTATAGAGAACGCCAACAAAAATAGAAACTGTTATTGCCTTATCGCATGTTCAACATGGACGTTGCATACACAAGAACAACAGTTTGATCAATTTCCTTTCAAATCACCATGACCAATGGAAATGCTAAATCAAACTATGCTTCAATAAGAATGTAAAAAACCGACTATTGTCAGGCTGCGGCACACTGTCCTTGAACAGTCTTGTAATTGACGCTAATTGCTACGATGACATATCACGCTCGCAGGCAATACGGAGTGCGGCTTAGCAAAAGCAAACATGCATTCTGAAAATTGAATTGAGATAATCAATCGCTACTAATGTAATGGTCTCATGTTAAAACGTCACTCCGCCACAACGCAAATATCTTTGAATCAAATGTCTGAAAAACATGTTGACACTTTATAATTCCCTATTTCAAGCATACTCGGTCATGGCATAGCCTAGACAGCATCAGTCTCATGATGAAATGCCATTGATTTAGTTTATACACCTTAACATGTATTTTGAGTCGTTGAATTTTAAACTTCCATCTTTTTTAGACATGATGGGCAATCAATCAACGGTATGGCCAAGGCAGCTTTACTCTCAAGAAATATATTTGAAGTTGAATTTTCCTTCTAACATATACACAGGGTTTTACCTTAACCGACATCTGATGGTCGCGCTCGGGCGACTAACTCCAAAAAGTTAGTCGCTCGACCGAAAAGTTAGTCGCCCGGATTTTTAAAGTCATGATGCACGTAAATACTTAGTTAGATCATAATATGACCAAATCAATACATGACCCACTGTCTATAATAAAATCGTTGATTTGGTTGAATTATGATTTGAGATAAAAGATTTAATAATGCGAGCGCCGACGGCGCGAGCAAAATGTGTTCATTGACTATATCATGAAAATTATTCATAGTATGTTATATTGGTAAAGCCATCCTAATAGAAGCCAAAACAAAATCAAAATTAGCGAAAAAATGTAATAGATAACAGGACGCCATTATATTAATCGGTTCAAGCTTTCAAATACAAAATGTGTTCATAGCAACCCAATAATTTCCTATACATGTATGTTAACAATTTAAGACGAAATTTCGAACTTAACACTTATGAGACATACTTACTGTTGACGGATGTAAATGAATATCATGTGTATGATTTATCATTTAAGTCGACATTTTAATTCATGCGCCGAAGGCGCAAGTGAAATTTTAGTTTATAAGAAAATTGACAAGTTTTTCTGCCTAAATAATCGACTGAACCCGGAAAAATATACTAAATAACCCAAAAATATACTAAATAACCCAAAAAGTTAAATAACTCTAAAAAGTTAGTCGCCCGACTAACTCTAAAAAGTTAGTCGCCCGACTCAAAAGTTAGTCGCATACGCGACCGTGCGACCGCCAAAGTAAACCCCTGTATACACTACACACTTTAAACTTTCTTTTAGATTATTGACGCCATCTAATCAAATTTTCAGGCATGATGGGCTACGGTATGGCCAAGGCAGCGGTTCATCAACTGGTGAAGAGCTTGGCTGCACCTAAGAGTGGTATGCCCGAAGGAAGCTTCGTGGGAGCCATTCTACCGTGAGTATATGTTTATGTGAATTTTTATGTATGTGTCTTCTCTTTTAAAATTTTAGGGTGATTAATACAATTAAATACCAGACAGTTAAGACCCCGGTGATTGTTGCCAAGAATCTATCATATGAAATCTTGATGGGACTTTCAGTGGCATCGCTATAAAAAAGTTTTTTTTTTATGGCTGAAAGAGGCAAATTAATTTTCGACCATTGCATTTCATGAAAAGTTATATTCGTTGCTCAAGCATTTAGAATGCAATGATCATATTTGTAAAGAAACTCTGAAACAATGTATATAATGCTTGTATTATATGCTGACGTCGATTTCATAAATTGTCAGAAAATCATTTTCATAGATTGAAAGAGCTTTTAGTAACCTTTATATTGGATTGTGTGGTCTTACATTTAGTGCGGGTCGATTTATTTGCACAAGTGATGGGAAATGCATTAGTGTAAAAGCAGCATGCACATTTTTATTTAACAAAAGCTGCTGTTTGGGACTACTATGCCAAGTTAAGAATGGATTATCGAAGCGTTAAATATCATAGGGTTAACAGTGGTTAAGCTGCTAGACATCTTTGCATTGATAATGATAAATACGAAAAAGGGGTTTTATTGAAATAGTCATTTTCATAGTTGATGCGTAAACTGTAATTGAAAAGTGATGGCTTAATATTCGTGTAGGTACCACCATGAACATAAATTCCGTTTCGATATACGTGCATGCATTGTCATTCATATAATCGCTCAATTTATTAAGCATTTCGAAAAAAAATGATAAAACCCTGCTTCGGCACAGCAGTGTGACATGTTATGTTATTGCCCTTTCAGTAATGTCGCCAAGCAAACCTCTTTTTCGATGAATGAAACATTTTCTATTCTTCCTATTCATGCAGTTTGACTGGCAGTTCACCTATAATATAAAGTTAATTCATTTCGGATAAAGATGGGTTTTAAGATTAAGCCACAGGGCTTGAATTTAACGCATCGCTTGGACGGTGATCCCTACACGTTGTGCAATTTAATGTCGAATTGCACATAAATATACATGTACATAAAAGTTGTCCTCTCTCAATCTTCATAACATTCCAAATATTAAGGTAGATGTTTCTGATTTTACCAAAGCGCATTCTATTTAACATAGTTTCTTATTTTGTGAGCCCTGACACAGATACATTTGGATTTTCTAGTATTCAGTTTGAAAATCAACCATGAAAGGTCAACGTATCTTTACATCTTATGTTCATATTCATCACATATCTCCCATTTAAAAGACACATTGAATCAAATTGTATAAAGAAGAAATTACAATGGTTTATGGACGATGTCCTGCATATATGTCAATGCGTATCATAATAATTTGTATGTTTTAAGTTTCAAAGCAAATGAGTTCTCGGTTTTTGTTTCTAATGAAATTCGATTTTTTTGCAGTGTGACCCTTGATACGCCCATGAACAGGAAAAATATGCCCGATGCCGACTTTTCATCTTGGACATCACTCGACACCGTAGCAAAGTAAGAATGTCGTCTCAATCAAAAGCTATTTCTCATTTCTAACTATTGTCTCAAATGTACATTCGATGCTTTATTACAGTGGACCCTCGTTAAACTGAACAGAACAGAATATTTAAATTTCCACGGGAAAATCGTACAAGTTGCAAAATTCAATGGCATACAAAATGCGGACGTAGTGTAAAATACAGTGTAATGATGGTGCATGAATGAAAAGTAGTTTTCGCTAGTTCCTTATTTTGTAGCAGATTTAATCATTGTTTTAATTTAAATAGAAAAAATTACTGTGCATGATTGAAGTAGCATAATGCACTCTCTAAGATGAAAAAAAAATCAATAGATTGACTCTTTTATTAATACAGATTGCTGTACGGCTGGACTCAGGGCGAGAATAAACCGGCCAATGGCAGTTTAGTGCAACTCTTCACCAAAGAGGGCGCCACTGAGTTCGTACCGGTGGCCGACGCCTAAGGCAGCCGTAAAAGACACCTAAGGCCAATGTGAACGCAGCCTTAGGCAGAAGCCGATAGCTTGGAAAAACATCTATGCACGCGGCGGGTAGCTAAGGGTTTGTGGTTATATAAAACATCTTTTGAAAAAAGGTTATTATGAATAGTTGGGTTTATATGAGATATTAATTGACACACGATTATCTGTTTTGATGGAAGTATTCAGGTAATACTTTGGACCTATTGAGATTAAGAAGAATGAGAGCTTTTGAATAGGCTACATGTTGTTGTTTATGATCAATTCAAGAAACCATATATTAATAATTGTGATAAAATTTCGAATAAGTAGAATGTATGATTATGTTTGTAAAATTAAACCTCTATCAAAATAGAGTAAATGAAATTATTGGGCGTATTTCATATACAAATTTCATAGTTTACACCTAAGCTTTAGTATTAAACGAATGTATAGTTTATAAATCATAATGTCTCATAGAGATCGAACAATGAAAATAAGCTTTAGCTTCACAATCAAAATTATCACGAATTAAATTCTTAAGCTGCTGAAATGTTGTATTTGTCGAAATAATGGCTGAAAAAAATGGTGTTGTGATTTGAATGGTTATAGATTATGTGTTCATAGCATAGATGTTATTGTTTACAATCTACGCAAAATATATTGTCATTTTTTTAGGTGATAAATGTGTTCAGATTTTAGTCAAAATAGTGAAGACTTTGATATTGCATAACGATTGATTTTACCAAAGCCACACTTTAATTGGGTAGTCGGAACGTCATCATGTAACCAACCAATTTATTTTATATTCTGAAAATAGTTTTCCAGATAGGCGTTGCATTTAATTTGAATTGTCTGATAAATGAAAATAATTATGTTAAAGCCTAGAGGCTTCTTAAAAACAATTGTTACATTTTTGAACAAAACTAATATTTAAACTTTTATAATTAGTTGATGTGTAGATTATAACCCCGCAGCAAATAATGCAGTAAATGTCATAAGTCTGATAATTTGTTCTACTGTATGCAGTAGTGGTCAATTTCTACGTGTTACATGTATCTTTATATATTCTTATAAATATAACAATTAATTAATTGGTCTCATATTGAAATAGAAACATTCCAAAGCTCTTTGTGTGTGTTCCAGTTGGATATAGTGGTGTTTGAGTGCAAACATCATAGCCTTCATTTATTATTCCTGTGTCAGATTTAGATTTCATGATTTTTCACAAACGTTTTGAGTATTTGATTTAATCAAAATATTGAATTTTTATTTCAGTATTTATAATTATGTATAATTTTCAATGAAATGTCTTCAATCATGCAGTTTATTTACACTATCCGTTATGAAAAAGTATTTGATTTATTTTTTACAAGCCATCGTGTTCGAATTTAAATCTTAATGCGTACAAACCAATTTGTACCCAATATAAACGATAATTCACAAATAATGCTTTAAGAGAACAAGTTCACATTAAAATTTAATCAAGGTTGCATTTAAGCAGAGTCGTATGATTTACTTTACTATACAATGCGATTGCAATACAGATAGTCTAATATTTGTTCAAAGGTTGTTATCCTATATGTTATGTCTAATCATTGTTCATGTATTGATAGATATTAGTTGAAAGTAGTTTTGATAATATAGAATAAATGTTTTTAAAAATTAAATCTGCTATTTGTTTTATTAGTCTTCCGCCTCCGCGTTAGTGCGCAAGTCTTTTCATAAATTTATAATCGGCAATATATTGCTGAAAACAACCGTCGATCTAAAACAATTGGAACAAGGTCGCTGGAGAAATGTGGTCCTGTCCCATAAAATTGTATAATCAAGTCTTGTGTACGAATAAAGAAAAGTTTGAAAGATGATTTATAACAATTGATTTTATTCTCTAAGTGCTCTTGTTTAACAAGTGTGAACATAGTAAGTGGTTTTGAACCGTTAATGTTTCATTTGCGAATTTGAACATATTTTATTCATAAAAATACAATAAAATCTAAAATACAGTTTCAGAACTGACTTGCAATTTTTCTACAAAAATAAACCTAAGGCCGAGGTTACACTGAACTTTTTTTCAAGCTAGCAGTTATAAAAGCGAGCTTTTTTAGTGGTTACACTGACGGGAAAAGAAGTGAAAAGGCTTAAAAATTGAGGTTTTCTCCCGTTTCGCTCCAGTATTTCAAAAGGAGTTTAGTGAAATGCATGGTGTCAAACAAACTCAAATGAAGTTCATTATTGTAAAAATGACGTTTAAAAAAGTCACTTTTTTCCCCGCTAGCAGTTTTTCCCGCTAGCTTTTTCCTCTGTGTTATAGCAAGATTGTCGTGACAAAACGCAGTGTAACCACTTTTGACTAAAAAAAGCTAACGTGAAAAACAGCTGCTGCTTTGTTTGACACGAATTTTTATAAAGAAAATAGAGGAATAACAGTGGACAAAATAGAGGACTAATCCCCGACGTGAAAAACTGCTAGTTCAGTGTAACCGCGGCCTAATGCTCAATAGAAAATGTACCGCAATGATTCTATAAAGTGCCTAAACAGTAAAAACTATAATATTCCACATTTATTCGGATTTCGATTTGTAAGCACCTCGTATATATGTAAGTACCGGGTATATAAAAATAAGATTTACTTACAACAAACGTATCTTAAATATACATTTACAAGAACGTCCATTAAAAATAAACAGGATACTTTAAAATTTGAGATAGAAAATAAAACGTCTAAAAGTAAAATGATTTGGCACACATAATTAATTAAAACTACCAAAGACAAAAATTACAATTAAAATCCAAATAAATAATGTTTCTATTAAGCATCTTAATATTCTATAGCAAATTAAGATAATACTTCTTCATTCAAATGGCACATACATATTTTGATTTAATTGATAAATAATCAACATAACTATCGGTCATTACATGATATAATACACGCAAATGAAATTGTTGTATTTCTTCAACTATTTAAAATCCGAACCTTAAAAAAAATGCAGGGTGTCAAGCGCTCCTACTTTCTCCTATATTCTCCTATATTTTGGGGGTCTCCTACTTTTCTCCTATATTTAAAGGTAATCTCCTATATTCTCCTATATTTTCGTCTTCATATTGTTATTTGTTATCTAAATCGCTACAAATAGGGTTTGTTTGATTATTCAAATGCATATAATGTTGATTTTTGTGGTCCTAAGAATCGTCTTTAGTAGTTTTTCTTTCCATTTGTTTTCACTTCCGTGAAAATTTTGTTTTATATTGAATATTTATCAATTATTATGGGTTCTCCTATAATAATCGCTCGCGCCTTCGGCGCTCGCATATTTGAAAGTTACCTTAAAATGCTGGCTAGCGTCTTCGACGCTATGATGTTAACTAATTATTGTTCTGGTTTGCTATGAAGTACCAATTTAAATCTTGGATCAGGGAGGAAATCAGATCATGAGATGAAATCGTGGAAAAATTAGGGAATCAGATACTGACTGGTCACCCTGTACATGGTTGCATTCGGACTGCGCCCTCGAGGCGAATGATGCAGAGAAATTGACATGGATGCCCATTCAAAAAGAAGTGCTACCGAAAGGGCGCAATGATCTCTCTCGAGTGCTGTTTTCTGGAAAAGGTGCACCCAATTTTAAAATTAAGATGTCATATATTCTCCTATATTTGAGGTCAAATCTCCTATATTTCTCCTATATTTCAGGTCAAATCCCCTATATTTCTCCTATATTTCAGGTCTTAATCTCCTATATTCTCCCTATATTTCAGGACTAAATCTCCTATATTTTCGCCCATCTCCTATATTTTTCGGGTCACTAGTCGCTTGACACCCTGAAAATGACGAAGCACGAGAAATAAACAAAAAGGCAAGAAAAACAAATTAAATTCGGACTTTGGACTTGACACTAATTTAATTTGGTTTCTTTGATTTTTTTAAAACCATTTTAGCAACCAATCGAGCAACTTTAGCAAACACACAGTGACGTTAGGGAATAGAAAGAAAGATCACTGCCACAAATCTTCTTCAGATATTTAATATTCCATACACGGGTGCTCTATACCACTTTAAGATCGTTGAAGTTTGTATTGTGCATCAAGGATGATTTTGGGTCAGATATATCAATCGATAAACAGATGAGGTGCGGTAATAATTAATTACACATTTTTAATCCATGGAGTTCTGTAACAGAATTTTTCAAATTGTTATAACAACTGCGATTTTTATTATAACCACACATTAATGACCTGAAACGAACTTCATAGCAGAAATAAATGAGATACACGTCAAGAAAACACAAGAGGTAAATCGGTTTTAAGACGAAAGATAATTTGACATTTCGAAATACAATGTACTTATATGTAAGTCTAGACTTTGCTCTTTCTTGTAAAATAAAAACGACATACTTATCGTATATGAAATCAACATCTTTTAAATAAAAACAGCGTTGTGCTTTAAAAAAATCCCGTATAGTTTTACCTTTTAAATTACACTTTCATAACGACTCTTTTTATATAAAAAAAAACTTTAAAATAACTTTTTTTTTCAAAATAAACGGATAATATGATTTATCTCATAACTAACACAAAATCAATTACATGATTTTATGACAATCCTCATTAACAATACTGATACCTGGTACATCTTGCTTGTAGGTTTTGAGCGGTGATCTTTGTTCACCCCTAAAAACTAAAATTAAAGTCCAACTAACGTAACAAATGGACTAAATATTCTGGCACTGATCCTTACACCCATCTTGAACCATGAGCTGACAATAGCAAAACACTGTTCAATCATATCTTTTAAAACAGTTCCTACTTAGATTGAACAACAAACGAATACATTAACAGCTAGCACCTGTTGATTGAATAACACATTTTGGAAGGATTTCACGACCTCATTATTTTGCACACGAGACTTATCTTTTTTGACTACATTAATTCTTATACAAACATGCTTGATGTGACAATATCCATCATTCATAAACCGGGACATCATTTCACATAAGTATCAACAAGTTCCGATATCAGTAAAAATGAAATACAAACATTTCCCCGTCATTATCTCAACACATACACAATAACAGGTTGTAGCATTAGCCAGAAATCTGACTCGGTAAATTTTTCGAGGGTACCTGAATTTTGATTTATCCTCCAATTTACCGAGGGCTTCGACCCCTATGCTACACCCTGTGCACATCACACACACGTTTCCTTATTCGACAACTTCCTTCTCCCCCTACGCTTCAAACCACGTGGTACCCATATATCGCCCACATCACCATTTCCTACGTCAGTGACATCATCATTATTGTCGTGGTCACCTGACTCGGCCGTCGACCAATCAGCGCCCTCACAAGACGACACGTGACTTTGACCTGTGATTCGTTCATAACCGGAAACGGATCTCCGCCTTCGTTTCCCGCTAAAATCACGACATGACATCCATGGATATATCGACATCCTTTCCTGTGCTGACGTCATATTTTTTGCACATTATACACACGTTTCCTTATTCGACAACTTCCGTCTTCGTCTTCGTTTGTTACCACGAGGTACCCAAATGTCGTCATCATTGACGTCATCATTATTGTCGTGATCACCTGACTCGGCCGTCGACCAATCAGCGCCCTCTCCTGACGAAGACACGTGACCGCCTGCGATTCGTTCATAACCGGAAACAGATCTTGGCAGCCAATGAGGAGCCTTGTCTTCGGCGACTAAAGCGGCGCAGTCGGTGGATTGCAAGAGGTCGCGCATGATTTTTTCCTGATAGGAGTGGTTCACGTAGGCGTAGGGTAATTGTGGAGAGTGTTTATGGCTTTCTGGTTTTTGAGTGAAAATGGGATTCAGTTTAGTATCCTCTATGTTTGATAGATTGGGACTATCCATTGGGACTGGTGTTCGTATGTTACTATCATTGTTATTGCTATTTACGCGACTTGAGTTGCTATCCAAACAATTTTTAGCATCCCTAAGTCCGACACCAATTTTTGTTGATGCGCTTGGGACTAACTCATTATTATTTTCTGTCGTATCAGTATTATGCGATGGCAACTGATTGTCTTCGTACTCACTGGATTGGCCCAATTTTGGACTGAACTGTGCTTGTAGAATAGGCGACGACTCTTTCGGTCCATTCCACGATGAATCCGTCAACGTAGTACCCATACTATTGGGACTCACCGGCGAATGCAAATACGCATGCGCAGTGCTATTATTAGAATTAGAATTGACATGCGCACTCCCTAAAAGTGGAACCGAGGCTCCACCTGGAGGAAATCCATATTGTTGCTGTTGGGGTGGCAGGTTATTTGAAGCGGGGGAAAACTGTGGGGTTGAATACTGTATTGGTGGCATGGTGGATTTTAATGACGGGTCAGCACCACTGGGACGAGATCTGGGTGTAAAAGTAGCCATTTCGGTAGCTTTTATATTCCCGGTTGGTACCATATCATGCACTGGCTTACCGCCGCGTCCTAAGGATGTGTTCGTATAGCGTTTCGGTGGTACTGGAGGTATTTTATGTATTTTACTCTTATTATCAATACCACCGTTTTTCATCATCAACCCTCCACTCGTACTACTTGATTGCCGTCGAAACGGAATCAAGCGATCACTATCCTCAGCTGGTATCCCCGCAGCAATTGCTTTATTTTCATTCTTATTATTCCCAGCGGTCACCTGACTATCCGATCCAACACTCAGCGCTCGCGTATCCCTTGTATCTCTACTCGTCGAACTCTTGCCATCAAAATCCCTTAACCTCGGAATAGATCCATTCCTTTGCATATAGGCACTCACATGGTTCTTAGTAGGATCCATAGATGAGTTCAGCACCATATGATTAACAGGCGGTGGCCGCGGCAGGGAATGGCTGATAAACGTGTTTTTGGATGAGCCCCCAACGGTGCGTATAGTAGACGGGGGTGGCGGCAGTGGGGGATAGCTATCGAAAGATGGAATAGGACTGGCCCGATCGCTTGTGACACAAGATACACCGTCGGGTGGTAATAAGCTAGAGCCCGGCGGAGAACTGATGCCAACAATTGGAGCAAATTGGTAGCGTTCCTGGGGTATAAGAGGTGGTCGCAAACCGCCATTTATGTTTGTGGTTGGGTCACCGGCAAAAGAGACTTGGTAGAAATTGGTGGCTTGTCGTAATCCCACGTTGTTGCGTAAATATGGTTGAGGTTGCAGTTGGATTTCAGTGTTGAGTCGTGTGTTTTCATTGGTATCACTGTCGATATCCAAACGACGTAACTCTTTATTGCGATCGATTCGATTTTTCAAGCGTTGCTTTCGCCAATATCTTTTTGCGATTCCATTTTGTTTCGGATTAATGAAATTCGGATATTCCTGCGTCACTGTGAACGAACTTTCCGTCACCGTCGGTGGATTCGAATGCACAATCGAAACAGCCGACTGTTTCTGTTGGTTCACTGGACCGTATCGATAATGGTTATTGGACCGTCGCGTATTATTCGACGTACAATTCGATCCGCCTTCCAAACTCGACGCCGATTGCACCAAATGCCCGTTCATCCTTATCCCATGTCCACCATTGGTCATCAGCGCGTGACGTTCATGTGACGTTGCTGACGTCATATTAACGTCATAATAATCGTCACTTTTCACGCAGCAACACGCGTTATGCCAACTGGTCCTCCCGTCGGCTCGCGCGAACACAAAGAACACAAGCATGAACACACCCAATGCCGAACTCGCGAATAAATACAAACAGTTAAATATGATATCCTGGTGAATGACCTTCTCGAAGGGCAAGGCCACTGACAGCGCAGCACAAGCCCACGTGACTAGAAACAAAAACAACATGGCCGCCAGCCCCAGCAACTGATTCACCGGTTTATACTGCAAATCGGGCTGACTGCGATGCAACATAAGCGATGTCGCATTGATCATAAGCGGCGCATTGCCATTAGCAACCACCGCATTCTGGTTGCTATGGATCGCATCATCCATAGCAACCGTTGGCGGCGCGGCGATCGAGCTGGCTTCCGGTTGCGTCGTATCTGCGAGCGTCGTTTCGGCCACTTGTAGATCCAGATCGGTGACGTCAATAGCGTCTGTATCCGGATCGATGTGTTGTTGGGGTGGCGGGGGTGGGGGAGGCAGGGGGAGGTGAGTGGTTGGTGTGTTGATGGCGCAGCAGATGCAGAGGTACAGAGCGAGGTTTACGATGAATAAGAGGAGGGCGGGCACGTAGAAGGCGAAGATCTGGGCGCTTGGGGTCAGGAAGCAGCTACAAAGAATATAGAAAAATATTATTTTTCTTATCTTTATTTCTTATTATATTTATTGTTTCTAATTGAAACGTAACTAAATTGTCATATGGAGGTTAGGTCTCGTATGATATGAAATCGGGTTTTGATAATACGTTATGTAAATTAATAGATCAGTTTGTTAGATCATGTTTACTTATGTTGTATTAGAATTATTTCGAAAACCGGAATATATCTATCAATATAAGCTTAGTCTTTAGTAAGTTCGATATACATTGTAATGTTCATGTAAATTTAAATCAAGACACTCACTAATACTCATTCTGATAGTGCTGCAGACTATTAATAGCAGCCACAATGCCACAAAGTATGAGCCCCAGGCCCCAGCCAATCAGATAGAGGCCTAGAACGGGCTTGCTCGTGATTGGTGCGTCAGGATCACGTGGTTCAGGCGGCTTGCTGAATTTCTCGAATTTCTTGTACATGACGCTGGGAACAAAAGAGGAATCGCATGTGATTAATGTACAAAAATGAAAAATGATTTTATTGTTTTTAAATTTCTAGTTTCGAAGTTAATATGGTGAAATATACTTGTAGATGATGCGTTGTTAGATAAAAACCACAATCTTAATTGGATGAGGAGTTTTTGACTTCCCTGACAGCTTTGCCTATATGACAAAATGGGCGAAATTATACTTTCTTTGCACTGATTTTAATATTCATATAGGAAAGGCCGATCAAGGGAACAAACAACCATGTTCTAGGTATTCTTAACTGAATCGATAAACAATTTAGAAATAACTTTGATATTTATGATACAATATTCAAAATCTTTAAAATCATATCAAACCACAACTCACTATGCAGTGACGGCCATCCACAGCAGTACACAGACCGACAAGTAATGCAGCACAATGCCGATCACGTGACACAATCTTTCTGGTTCATTAGTGTGGATGCCGAAGGTGAAGGTCAAGCAGAGGACAAGCACGCCTAAGGCCAGGTTGGGGATGCAGTGCTTGAGCTTCTTGGGCATTGAGAGGGTGCTGTTGAGAAAATAAGAGCATGGAACATTATTATCATGTTTAACAATGGATCAGATTTTGGGGAAAAGCTTGGTTCAGGGCTCAATTAAACAACGGAAAAATAAATTCGGACATACAAATTTCATCGAAAGTATAAATTCTAGTTTAGATAAATACTTAAGTATTGGAAGTATATTGTATCAGTGTTTTAGTATTTAAGTATGCAATTAAAGCATATACAAAGCAACTAAAATCTTTAAATAGCTGAATTAAATGATTACTTTTAATTTTTAACTTGATATACTCAACAAAATTCTCCTCATTTGAACATTTATGCTTGACCTTTTTCCAATACAATTAAATCCATTTAAAATCGATATTTCCATACCTTGTGCACATGAGGTAGGTGATAAGCGTGGCCATAGCGCACATGGAGAGAATGAAGCTGCCTGCGTACACGAAGGGACTCATGGTAAACGCCTCGAGCAGCCAGTGGGCCCTTAGCCCAGCATCGTACAGCGCAATCTCACTCTATATTGAGAAACAAGAATGAAATATAGTTATGATAAAAAAATATCCAAAATCTATTTCTGGAAGCCCCAGAGTTGTATCAAAATTGATGGTGGAAGTCTAGTACAATTTTTCAGAAATTTATTTTGACAAAAAAGATACAATACATCTATAAACGATATCATTTCAATCGATGGAGATATCACAAAACTAGTTGGCCTAAAACATATCACCAAACGGCAATTTATCGTCCGACGAAAAAATGTGTACCGCCCTAGTTTTTTTCTGGTCCTTCTTCAGATACATGTATGTCATTTATTTTTCTCGACATGCAATTTATATGACGGCCATGCTTAAGGGAAAGATTAATGAGTGACATGAAGATGACAGCTAAAAAAAAAAAAAAAATCGATGAAACCTCGACGCTGGCTAATGACAATCGACATACCTCAGGCGACTCACACAAAGTGCTTTATGTTTAATCATTGTTGTTACATAATACAAATTGGTTTTGATATGTTTAAGAAAAACAGTATGTACTCTTGATGCATTCTGTGTGACATGAATAGGGATCGAGCGACATAAGAACAACTGCAGCTGCGTTTATCAGAAGTTTTAGCAACGTTGATATACAAAAACAAATTGACCGTATATAAATATAAACAGCGAACATTTTTTTTTGTTTCAAATACAATTTCGCTAATACTACTATGACATACTTTTTTTAATTACTCATTTCTTAAAACTTCTATATGGTATCAAAAGTCAAACGCTTTCAACAAGCTATTTGTCCATATAACATTGTTTTCCACTAAAACCTTGGATCAATACCGATTCCCATCTTCCCTCTGAAGTCCAAATCGAAAATGCCTGCATAGCAATACGATCCAAACGAAAAATATCCCAAAACCCTAAATGGTTCTCAACAACATGTGTCCTTATCGGGACAAGAATGTCGCGCTCTGAGAAGTGGGGGACACAGCAATAGCAGCCCATATATCTAGATTGCGCCACTCTATCTGTGATTGCTGTTGCAGATTAGAATCCCTGATTTTTGTTACTGTTTAGTGGAAAAATCTGGATAGTTTGATTTTAACCTTAAGGCAAATCCAGACATACCGGTAAGGGTCTTCACTGGATAGCCAACCTCGATCGACTATGTATCCATATTGATATATATGTCATGCGTAATAATTATACATGCACCGCTATTTACCGGTAAGTTGTCTAAATTCTTAGGTGATAACGTCGGCAAGTGAACAAGTTTTTTTAATAGTTTCACAAAATACACAATTTTTATATTATTACCATTCCTTCAATCGAATCATACATTCCAAGAACTCTTACAACTACAAGAAAATCCTCATCCTTCGTGCAACTTTATATACTTAATTCTCTGAATGTTAAACAAAAATGCAACTAGCTTACTGCCTCCTAGACTAAACAATGCCATATACATCATATAATCATAACTCGGAAGCTTCGTACAAATATTACCGGTAAGACACTTAGTGCAAGTGATTTACACAGGTTTACCTTGATATTAAAAGTATCGCATATAATTCATCCTTCATTTATATCCAACATTCTAAGGTTATGCATAAAACATTCATTTTAAAGATTATTTGGATTTCAATGAAAAAACTCATATCCTATATTAGTACTACTTAATGTAACAAATTTAATTTTATCTTTGGTTAAATAAAGCATATAGTAAAATATCCAGCGTGTCTGTGTTTTAAATAATTGACCAAACACAAAAGTTTCGTATTCAAACCTAAGTCAATACGTTTATATTCCGCATCTCCCATATCACATTTTTATATCGCCTATTTAGTTACGCTTTCATTACAGTTAGTGTTCAATTATTGCAATAATTATGCATAACGTGCAATAAACATGTCGATTGAGGCAAAGTTATAGACAGGAGATAAAGAAGGCAGGACAGAGAAAAACACACAGGAAGGGTTTCTTGCAAAAAGAATCTAAATGTGATTTAACTTGTACATGGCAATTTCAAAAATCGTCACTGAACTTTAAATAT
>LQRL01139502.1:0-13395 GCA_001703475.1 Hydroides elegans
AAAGGATAGATTTTAAAATTCTGATAGTGACTTTCAAGATCATTCATGGCCTAGCGCCAAAGTATCTTGAAGAACTAGTGCAGTTGAGAACCCACAGCAGATGCTTAAGATCCATGGGAGACCATTATATTTTAAGCACCCCGCGCTTCAATACCAAATCATATGGATACAGACGTTTTAGCGTAGCAGCACCTACGCTATGGAATAAACTTCCTAACCATATGCGTGGAATTACGAATTACTCTAGAACTTTAGAACTTTGAGAACTTTGTTTTAGTTTTGTAAGGTGTCACTGAATATATTCATATAGATAATGGCACCATAAAGACACAATATGATGATGATGATGATGATGATGTTTATGCTGCGACGATGTAATTATGACGTCATAATCAAAGTTGGTATGCTTTCTAGTATTTCTTTGGACATATTTTACACACCATTCTATTTCGATCTTCTTATAATCATATTACTTTGTTGTGTGATTAGAAAGCCCTTCCCATTCCTTTTCAAAATCAGTGTGTCGAAAATAGATTTTCATGTTCATGCGATATTTTTAGAACGGTTAGGGCTAGAGAGTATATGTTTGGCTAACAGTGAAGCGCTTGACTGTAGATATGCCTTTTGACATTATCGAACAAATATGATCAACTTCGGGTCGCCGACTTTTAACATTTCAGGCGATATAAAAAATAGGCCTATAGACTCGATGTCTATAGACTCGATGCTCAAAAGAAAGCGTTTGACCTGCAGATGCTTATTTATCCCCCGTTAAAACAAGAGGATATAGGGTTGAGCTTGTCCGTCTGTCTGTCCGTCCGTCCGTCTGTCCGTCTGTCCGTCTGACCCGCTTGATATAAGGTACTTTGTGCAGGCAAGTTTGGTATAAAGGAGTTGCGCTAAATTTTATACACGTATAAACGAAGGTCTGAATTCGTGCCTCGTTAAGGTTTTATTGCGATAGGTTGAAAATTGTCGATTCTTGAGCACTTTAAAAATGGTTGATTTTCAACTTTTTTTTCATATGCCAAGCACTTTGTGCAGGCGAGTTTGGTCTGAAGCAATTGTGCTAGAACTTTCAAATTTTATACACGTATGAACCGAGGTCTAAAATCGTGCCTCGTTAAGGTTTTATCTGGATCGGTTGAAAATTGTTGATTCTGGAGCACTTTAAAAATTGTCGATTTTAAACATTTTCTCAGATGCCAAGCACTTTGTGCAGGCGAGTTTGGTATGAAGGAATTGAGCCAGGGATATAAAATTTAATACACATATAAACCAAGGTCTGAAGTTGTGCCTCGTCATGGTTTCATCTCGATCAGTTGAAAATTGTCGATTTTGGAGCACTTTAAAAAGTAGCGAAAAGTTCATATTCAGATGATGAAATGTGAGTGAAAATATAAGATATTATCATTTAAGTACATGGTATGTGCTTATATAAGCAAACATGCTTATATAAGCATATTATTTTTTAGATAGGTGAAATGATGTTCTTTCTTCACTTGTCTCGTCAGCTGCCCTCCAAAAACATTTTGCGTGAAATTTCATAAGCAATCATGCTTATATAAGCATATTTATAAGCAATCATGCTTATTTCAGCATTTTTATCAGTAAATTAATAGAGATATGTTAACACCTATCTGGGGAGCCTGGTGCATTTGGAATTGGCTTACAAAAGTAATCGTACTTATATAAGCATATTTGCTATGTAAGTTAGATGATATATTTGTTTCACTGGCCTTGTCAGCTGCGTCTCAAAAGTATCTTGGATGTGCTTATATAAGCATAATTTAATGTAATGAAATTATCTGTTTGCTTCACTGGTCGTGTCAGTTGCCTCTCAAAAGCATTTTGGATGTGCTATATGAGCTCGTGCTTATAAAAACATATTTTCTTTAATTTGAGGATACTTTTGCCAACTTGTTTCGTCAGTTCAAGAGATGTCTTCAGAAAGAAGTGAGTGATGATGCAAGATGTTACTCTGAGTTTTTTTTTCATCACATAATCTTGTTTTTTTTTCGCAAAATAGTCCGTTATTTCCAAAGTAAATTTCAGTACAAACTGACCATCCTGCATCTACGAATTGTTGAAGTTCACGGGGGATCCAAGTTCACTGACCTTCTAGTTTGATATGATCACTTCCAATCGCGTATGCGGAAAATGGCCGATTTTTACAGTTCAGGCGATATCTTGGAAACGAGTAGGCCTGGTATTTTGATGTTTGACCAAAATTGAAGCGCTTCACCCGTACAAGTGTCTTGCGATATTTTCGAATGAAAATTATCAAGTCACAGCTGCACATGAGGAAAAATAGCCGATTATTTAAACATTCAGGCGATAGCCCGAGAACAAAAAGGCCTTGAGACTCAAAGTTGGGTCAAATTGAAGCGCTTGACATGGAGACGTGTAGAATTTATGAACGACTCGTAATATATGTAGCAATGTTAGCAGCAGCTCGTATGCAATAAGAAAGTAGTAAATTAACCATTTGGTCGTATACTCCATACCGAAATGTTAAACCTTCAATTTGCCATCGTCTAGTATAAGCCAGATATTATCCGTATGAATTTTTGCATCATAAGTAAATTGTTCGTTTCTTAGCTTTAGCAAGATGTGGCACACTGTCCTTGGACAGTCTTGTTATATTTCTTCAACAATTAAAACAGCATTTGAAAATGTGTTCAATATTTTATTAAATCTGCAATTTATACGCTGACAAGGTATCATTATTGAACTGATAACCATTTTTTTTCAATAACATTTATGATATCAAAAATAGCAAAAGCTTGTAGAAATAAAATATAACTGTATTCATATAATGTCAAATTTGCGATTCGATAAATCGCAAATTATACTCGAACGTGAAAAGGCAGTTGCAGTTCACGATCTTTCTTCATCGCATCATATTTCAAATATGCACAAGTAATCATTCCGAACAAAACAATCTCGAAAACCATCAGAGCCGATCCAAAGACAATATGGGTGTTTCCGGAAATACGAGTGAACACATTTGTATCGGTATTCATCGGAACTTTCTCGACAATTTCCGCTTTTGTGTCTTTGTGGTAGCCTCGGTTATGGACAGGAGTATAGCGGTGCTTCATTGCCTCAATAAGAGCAGGTTCATCTTCTTTATATTCTTCGCTGGCATTACTGAATCCCTTCGTGAGCGGTTTATGTTCTTCGATGGTATGGTGGTTGGCAAAGTTGGCGAAAAAGAAGGTCCTGACATGCTCTTCGTCGTTTTCAAAGTTGTCCCGGCTGTAATGATCAGCTGTAAAATAAAACAAAGACTATAGTTAAAAGAATCCATTTATTATAATTAATAAGGTATATTCATTTATGAAATTAAATAAAGAATAACATATTTTTTTGCATAGAGAAAAAACTCATTTCTAAGTTTAGAATAAAGTTTAAAGGAAACTTAAAAGACGATAAAATAAAATAAAAATGCAAACCTTGAACTGCCAAGTATGAGCTCACGAAAATGGCCAAAAGAAGCCAATTTCTTAAAATAACGATGTTCATTCTTTGGTAAGTTGATGACAATATGTAAAATAGGCTTTATCTACAAAAATCCAGATAAATATCCTGAATGTGATAAGTTTATTAAGTAAAATATTTTAATCATGAAGAAGATGATGCTTATAGCATGCATCACTGAGTAAAACTGATGCGTGGCAACAATTTATATTGTGACGTCATAATTAAAAACCCTTTCCTTTTTGCATAATATAGACACCGAAAATACCAACATTTTCGATTCACTGGTATTCAAATCTGGATTCAAAGAGTTTTATCAGTACGATAGTAAACGTTGTTAAAATAAATGAATATGGATAGAGGGTATATATCACGTGTGGTAAATCAAAACGCTTTAGAATACACCGCAAGCAGTTTCCAATTGCAAATGAAATTACAATTAAATATGTTTAGGTATATGAGCAGTTTTACATGGGTTTTACCATTAAATTAGTAAACCAAATCGATGTGTTTCAATCGTGAAATAATATTTTAAAGCAGTATCCTCAATGTCTCGATTTGTTTCTAGTGCGAAACATGTGAATTTCGCTACAATTTTAATATTTTGTGATCATGAAAACAACATCGGTAAAAGTGTTTGATATTTTATTGAAACTGCGATATACAAATTATACTGACCATAATTAATAAGCAAATAACCAAATATTTTTTCGTTAAAACTGCTGTTTATATAATTCGATAAAAAGCTGTTCGAAATTATTGTTAAAAGATTGATAAAATAAAGTCAAAACGTGCAAATCGATGTATTTATGCTCGAACGTGAAAAGGAAGCTGCAGTTCACGATCTTTCTTCATTGCATCATATTTCAAATACGCACAAGTAATCAATCCGAACAAAACGATCTCGAAACCCATGAGAGCCGACCCGAAGACAACATGCGTGTTTCCGGGAATGCGAGTGAAAACATTTGTATCGGTATTCATCGGAACTTTCTCGACAATTTCCGCCTTCGTGTCCTGCTGGTAGCCTCGGTAGTGGACGGGCATATAGCGGTGCTTCATTGCCTCAACAAGAGCCGGCATTTTCTTGGTATTCTTCGTTGGCATAACTGTATCCCGTTGTGAGCGGTTTATGTTCTTCGATGGGATGGTGGTTGACAAAGTTTTCGAAAAAAGAAGTCGTGACATGGTCGTCATGATTCTCAAAGCTGTCGCGGCTGTAATGCTCGCCTATAAAATAAAAGCAAATACTATCATCAAAAGAAGCCCAATAGGATTATTTAAAAAAATCACAGGGTTTATTCTTATGTCTAAATAAATAAAGAATACGATATATTTTTGATCAACATAATTTATATTAAAGACACCGAAATACATAACAGTTAATTATATTTGCTTTTTATATTTATATAACTAGTACTATTATTTGAAATAAAAAAAAATCATTTGTTAAGGAAAAAGCAAAAGCTCAATAAAAATATACAAACCTTGAGCCGCCAGGAATGAGATCACGAAAATGGCTAAAAGAAGCCAATTTTTAAAGATCATGATGTTCATGATTTGGTAGAATAGAATATACAATCTCAAATTAGCTATATCTTCTTAAATCAAGATGCACGTACTTAATAAGATATTTTTTATTAAGTAAAATATTGAATAATGAAGAAGATACTGCTTACAGCATGAGCCGCAAAGCAAACTGGTTCACACTGATTGGACAATGATGCGTAGCAACACTTTGTATTGTGACGTCATAATTAAAAACAGCGATATGAAGTAACGAAAGTTTGAATTTTCGATTCGCTGGTTTTCAAAGCTGCTTTCAAAAGGATTTCATCTGTAAATTTTATAATTATACATATGGATAAAATGTCTTGCAATTACACAAACTTTCGAGTATGTCCTTAGCAAGTTTCTAAATTGCAAAAAAAAAAAAAAATCAAATATGTCAATTCAGACAGTAAATTGCATTTAAATAAATGAAGTCAATATATTGATATATAAGAGTGAATATACTGTAGAAATTTGTTAATGATTATTGTGGATGCCAGGTTATATGAACGATATTGTATACTTTTCAATTGAGTATACCGGTATATGATATTTTTGATGGTTGTTAGAGAATAATATACTGACCCAAACAAGAAAGTATATTCTGACTTTGAAGGGTCATATCTCTAGTTCTATAAAATTGATCCTCCTGAAATTACAGAAATATATAATTTAACGCATTATTAATAGCCTTGTTATTTTTCAAGCCAATAATATAAAAAAAAAAACAATAACGTAGCAGTACTTTAACTTTTATTGGTATCAAAAATCCCGTGCTAAAACCAGACAGAAACATTTCACATGCATGGTTAATATCGAGTGTGTCGACGTCCTACAGCCAATATTTCGTGAATACGTCGTGGCACCAACATAACCGATCGGTTGATGATTGCCTATGGCAAGGATGCCACTCTTATAATAATACTTCATATATTTTAGGAAAAGATGGGAATTTATTGCCCGAGGGAAGTGGAATGCGCAGACCGAAGGCGCAGCCTGAGGTCTGCCAATTCCACTTCCCAAGGGCAATAAATTCCCATCTTTTCCTAAAACATATGAAATATTATTTTTATTACATGTTTTAAACCAATTTATTTGTTCAAAATGTTATTTTTATTCATGCAAAAGATATTTGATAGAAATGGTTATCCATTCGCTTAAACCAAATGACGTATGTCTATTTAATGGTGTCACTAATGTGCAAACAAAAAAGTTCTTTATTTATCTGTAATGAAGTATCAACTTAACTTTAGAATATCAAATACGTTTCATAGTATTACCTCATATATGTGTAATCAATATCTAAAATGTTTTCAGCAAGAAACTATCAAACAAACTTTTTATTTTATAAAATGCGTTCGCGTATTGATTTTTCATAGCATGACGTTTCATCAATGAATAACACACGTGACGCGATATCGTAAACAATTCGTAGTAAACACACGTGCTTTTTGGGTGTGGTTTGTTATTGTTTATGTATGACGCAACAACTGGAAAAATACAGAAAATTTATTGCCCTCAAATTTTCACTATGTTTATTACCAACACAATCAGGCAGACATGTAATAATAACCTGTCCGAGTGCAGCGCAGTTTTTGGGGTATGTTGTCCGGATCATGTGCGACGCTCTAGATGGTTCCAAGAGTGCTCTATCGGGCTATTGACCGTTAAAAGCTGACCAGGGTAGCGTCTCAATGTTGGCATCAATACGATTGCGTACACAAACATCCGCGACACGAGGGCGTGTTTTTCACGTATGAGGGTAACGCAACAAATATGTGGCAACTTGGGTTTTGAATATGGTATTGTTGAAGCTATTGGCAGCAACGTTCCCTTCGATAACCAAGAGTTTAGATCGCCAGCCATACAATTTTGCATCCTTGATAATAACCAAACTACCACTTTTTCTATCCACGTGCCGAAAACATGATCGCGAAGATCGTTCGCCAGTGCCCCAGTAATCGCGATAAAACCCGCCTGCGCGAAAGACTTTGCACTGCGACTCGTCGGTTAACACCTCTCATGACCAATTGCGTCGCATTCTCTCATCACAACCATTCGCCGTGTCCCAATACACAGGATTTTTGTCTTCGGAGGCGGTTATAGACTCGTTCGATAGCCGAAAAATAAGACCATATTCCCTGTTCGCAGAGGCGATTGATGACTGTTTGACTGAAAAATTATGGATTATGGGTCCCTGGCGTCTCGATGACGGTCAATGACGCTGCGCGAAATTGCTCTCGGAGGCGCTGCAGTCGAAGCCTTCGATGTTGACGCGCGGTCGTTAACGTTACGCTTAGACGGCTAGTGCTCGGTCTATACAATGATGTCCCAGTTGGTTAAAATCGCGTTTTGAGACAATAAATCCCAGCGATTGTGCACTAAAATGGTCTAGCGATCTCTTTCTTGGACCCCCAGCAGCCAGCATACCAATTGATAGATTGCCCTATTTTTTTCTTTAAATAGGCGTGGCAGGATTATTTTTGATTTTACAGAAAAAAGTGAATTGATAAAATGCTCGACTTTTATTAGGGAATACAACCATGTGACAAAAATTGCTCAAAGCTGCAAGGTCTATATGTTTTGATGGCAAACATGGTTTCACACCTTAATTTTTCACACCCCCAAAAATAATCAATCAATATTTGAATTGTTGCTACTAGTTGTGAAAAATAAGTAGTTTTACCGATGCTGAAAATTTGAGCACAATTGGTTTACGCATAAAAAAAGTTATTGAGAAATATATTTATATACTATCTTGTTTGGGTGAGTATAGTTCTACTCATTTCATAAATTGAGAAGTCCTAATTTTAGTAGTATCTTCATTTTCGATAGCATTGGTGTTCACGATGAAAATGCAAACAGAGAGAAATTAGTTTGGATGAAACATCGTAAGCTGGTTATATTTTTGTGATAATTAAAACAACATCGGAAAATGTACTCGATATTTTATTGAATCCGCAATTTGCTATCTGTTAAAAGTAACATATTTTATCTAGATGATAACCAAATTTATTTCTTCAAAATTGTCTACAAAACTCAATATATGAAAATGACAAAGGCTTGTAGGTATATAATGAAGCTTTTGATAATACACTAAAATAAAATTCTATTAAAACAAGTTTATGCTCGAACATAAAAGGGCAGTTGCAGTTCACGATCTTTCTTCATTGCATCATATTTTAAATATGCACAAGTAATCAATCCGAACAAAACAATCTCGAAAACCATCAGAGCCGATCCAAAGACAATATGTGTGTTTCCGGAAATACGAGTAAATACATTTGTATCGGTATTCATCAGAACTTTCTCGACAATTTCCGCCTTCGTGTCCTGCTGGTAGCCTCGGTAGTGGACGGGCATATAGCGGTGCTTCATTGCTTGAATAAGAGCTGGTTCATTTTCTTGATATTCTTCGTTTGCATAACTGAATCCCTTTGTGAGCGGTTTATGTTCTTCGATGGCATCATGGTTCGCTGAGTTCGCGAAAAAAGAAGTCGTGACATGCTCTTCGTCGTTCTCAAAGCTGTCCCGGCTGTAAAGCTCACCTTGAAAATAAAAGCAAAGACTATGTTTAAAAGAAGCCCACTGTCTTCATTAAACAATGACAGTGAAAATTCATTCAAATAAATGAAGAAAACTATATATTTATAGTAAAAGCATACTTAAAATTAAATTCGCATATAATTCGCATATAACTAATTTCTAATGTAACAAAAATTAAAGAAAATCAAAAGCTAAATAAACATTACTAACCTTGAACCGCCAAGCATGAACTCACGAAAATGGCCAAAAGAAGCCAATTTCTTAAGATAATGATGTTCATTTCTTTGTATGAACAGGACAATTAAAATCAAATATGCTATGTCTGCTTAAATTCCGATAAATATCCTTAAAACGAGTAAAATATTAAATTATGAAGAAGATGCTGCTTATAGCATGGTTCACTGAGCAAAACTGATTGACAATGTTTTAACAAGGATGCGTGGCAACACTTTGCATTGTGACGTCATAATTATTTTTTTCTGATTGTTTTAATATGGTCGCCGAAAACATCGCATTATGATGATTCGCTGGTATTCAAAGCTGCATTCAAACAGACTCACAGATAAACATTATCAAACAAGTAATTAGATAACATAAAATCAATTATAAATTATTTAAATCAAAACAACAGAATGATATCAGTTGTAAAGTAGTATTTTAGTGGTAAATTAGTTTTATACATGTTTTTTAATAAATAAGTGTACATATGATGCACAATTAGAGCACGATCTTTTTTTTTATTGCAGAAAATGTTTGAAGACATCGACTACGACGCTGAAGGGGACGAGGAGTTATGGCTTGACGAGTGGTGGAAACCGCACATTGAATTCCTCGACAAGAAGATCAAACTCGAGAAAAAGGCCGAAGCGGAACGACTCAGGAAGGAGGAGCTGGAAGAGAAACGCCTCGAAGCAATCCGTATCCGAGAGGAGAGAGAAGAAGCAGAGCGATTGAGACAGGAACAGAAAGAGAAGGATCGCTTGGAAAAGGAACGGAAGGAGGCAGAGCGTATTCAGAAGGAGCAGGAAGAGGAAGAGCGCTTGGAAAGGGAAAGACTTGAGGCAATTGAGAAAGCAAGAAAGGCTCGGATTCAAGCGATTATAGACACAGGAGAAGATGATGATGATGAGAATGAGGATGAAGAGGAAGAGAAAGAAGATGATGAAGACCAGAAAACGGAAGAGGAAGTCACTGATAAGGAATCAGAAACTCCAAAGGAAGAGGAAGACTCGGAAATCAAAGAAGGTGAGGAAGAGGAAGAGAAACCTTCCAAAGCAGTTGTTGATGAGTCTGAGGAAGATAAGGATGAAGATTCTGAAACCAAGGAAACTGAAGAGAAATCGACTTCCACAAAGGGAGATGAGGACGTTGAATCTGCCGAGGAAAAGGAAGATGAAACTGATGCAACTGAGACGAAAGAGGTTGCAGCAGAAAAGACAGAAGCAAAGGAAAATGATGAAGAATCGGCCGAAACTGATCAAGATGCCTCTGATAAATCAGAAACCGAAAATGATGAATCCGAAAAATCAGAAATCGATGAGGATGAATCTGAAAAGACGGAAGCAATGGAAACCGAATCGGTCACGCCAGCCGAACTAAAAACCGATGTCGTCTCAGAATCGCCAAAAACCGATGAAGACAACACTGAAGGTACTGGATCTGAGACGGGCGATTCCGCTCTGGAAAAAACTTCATCAAACGTTGAGGAAACTGTGGAGAACCCAGAAAACAAGGAAGTGGAATCTGAAAAGACTAATGATGAACAGGAAGAGGAATCTGCAGACAAAGCGGAAACGCCTGATGTTGATGGGTACACCTATGATTATGATATGGGTGCCTGGACCAGAAAAAGACGGGCTGCAGATAAAGTGACCAAGGGAAAGAAAGAGGATAAGGACACGGCTTTGTCAGAAAGGAATATCAAGAAGGAACTGAAGAAAATGGCAAAAGAGGAAAAGGTAGCTGAGGATGACAAGGCAGTAAAGGGAGAAAGCAGCAAGCGCAAAGATGGAGCGGCTTCCAACCCTGAATCAGCCCCGGATACTGTGAGTGCGAATTCTATTTTTGACTGAGTAAATATATATACGATGTTGTAAATTTGTAAGAGTTTTTACTTGCTTGCTATGAATATAATACTTTTATGTTTTAAGATCTATTTTCTAATGCTTTGTTCTGATTGTTTTTTTTTCTTTTAATTAAAGATAAATTTATTTCATACAATTCGAGGTTGAACATCATTTTGCATATACAAAAAAGGATGGAAAATAACGAAATGAATCATCTTTTTTTTCTAATGACAGGATGGTGCCATTTTGGATGTGAACGAATTCAGCAAGAACGACAATGAAACCAATGCAGTGGAAAATAAAAGCAACGCTGGCGCAATTATTGGTATACACATTTTTAATATTATTTAAATTCAGAATATTAGTAAATGGATATGATATAAATACATCTATATGCATTTCATGGAATCCTTTTATAATTTCAAAGTACATGTATTCGCAAATAATTCACCATGTGAAATTCTACTTGCACAAAGTCTTACTAAAAAATAACTTTTTATAGACTCGCACATATGTCACTGCTTCATTTTCTCAACAGGTGGCGCTATTGGAGCCACTCTTCTCGTCGTGATCCTGATGGTTGCTATCGCCATGGCGCTGAAGAAAAAGACTCCAGAGAAAGATGTCGAAGCTGGAGAGGAAGATGAGTTGTTGAAAAGCTCATCTAAAGATTCCCGGCTTTCTCAAATGTCGCGATGATTATAACGGATATATGAACACTGATTTTACGGATGGATTGACCCCTGATGACCGACCGCGGAAACGAAACGGACTTGCAAACGGAATTTGACTTTTCATTTAGATGTCAAAATGTAGTTAAAGTAATAAATATTGAAAAATGAACTTAGTTGTTTTATTTGAGGTACTCTTTATAAATGGTATCGATGTACCGATTTGTATTTATATTAACTATTGAAACGAAACAGCCCAGTATACATCCGGTATGCGATGCACATTGATTGAAATTTTACGTCTTGGGTCTAGAATTAATGCATGCAGCATTAGTTCTAGACCCAAGACATAAACATCTATCTTATAACACATTGTATATATTATTTATATTTGGTACGACTTTAGAATTCCCCACACACTTACACGAAAGAATATCGAAACATAGTCGGACTACTTTTTTAGATAGTTCAAATCACAAATTCGTCTTTGGTCGATACGTAGACGGATAGGCACATGAAAAGTATTTTAAATACATTTTTTACTTTGAAATCTACATAACCGTAAGAAGTAGAGTATAACAAACATAACAGAGATTTGATTTTTTTGCAATACCCAATAGTGTTTTAATCACACAAGCCATCGTGGAGGGCTAAGCCCCCACCCTCCCGCCCTCGCGTTCCTTTTTTTTTCAAAATTCCATATTTTCCCCATAATTATATCACTCTGTTTCTTAATTTCTTTGTCTCATTTCCATTTTCCGTTTTTTCCTTTCACTAACAGCTCGTTTATTTTTTAGCATGAAAAAATCTTATTTATGTTATTCTTAAATTCAATATATATATGAAAAAGAGTTCCCTATCATTTTGATTAAGAATAAAAACGTTTTCCTGATAGACAGTATAATTGGAATGTTATACAATTGTATATTAAAATGAAGTATATCATTCATTGATTAATAGTCGTAATTAACTGTAAGAAATATAAAAAAAAAAATACATTTATTATTCTTGGTAATATAATCTGAAATTAACAAATTTGAAAATAATATTTTGCATTTAACTTAATTGTGACGTAATAAATATATTTCATTGCATGGTTGAAGCATTTTACAGGGCATAACCACCCGGTCATTATCTTTTGTGATAATGCACGGGTGCGTAGTAATTGTATAATTTTTGTTTAAAAAAATTAAAGATGGCTATTTCATTTCAATAAAAATAAAATTGCCCCTGTCAGGAATTGAACCCCGACCGCCCAGGTGCCGCTTTGGCATATGTTGCATATGGGCACATTCTCTACTCTATTAGCATTTTCACGAGTACGTTATGGAAACTGTCTTGGTTGTAGGACACACACGCTCGGCCACTCAGTGCTCGGTGAACTTGACCTAGTATTGTAATTGTGACGTCAAAATTCAAATTGTACGTAATGAAATTTTGTTTACTGCAGTTAATGAAAAGAATGTGACAGGATAACACACATGTTTATGAAAATATAATAAATAAGTTTATATATATATATTTTTTTAACGTATAAAGCTAATAAACCGAACGCTAATAAAAGTATAAACATGTTCCTAGCCTGGAATTAGAACAGCATTGAAAAAGGGACTGAAATATGCTTGATATTTAACATAAAATGAATAAATCTTCAGGATTTGTGATGAAATATAAGCATCAAAATGATGATGTGAAAAATTAAGTTAATATTGATAAAGCATTAATGGATAGAATCGACGAAATGCCAAGTTTAAAGCAGATGTATGGAGTGATTAACGACATGGAAAATTGTGAATATAATGCATTCAAAGGGGCGAAGAAATTCAAAGTGTCTATAACAAAATACGACCAAACTGAAAAAATATGTCCAAAGACTATTTTGAATAACATCAAGTGACTTCGGACGTATTCTAATATCTTCATAAACCGACAGACCAGTTTCGAAAACACTATTCGAAAAGGTAGGGAGATTGTTTTAAAAATAGCCGTTTTACGCAACGTTACGTAAAGTAACGCAAACGTTACGCAAATATAGTTCACGCTGCAAACTCGAAAAAGTGTTCGAAAAATGCGGAAAT